>JARYGA010052034.1:0-58473 GCA_030545235.1 Helianthus tuberosus | reverse complement strand
CTGGGACTCGCACGTACCCCACATTATTATTATGTGTGCACCCACAATAATATTGCGATTTGCATACTCATCTCAGTTCCTCCTAACTCATGTCAAATGGTTCCTCGATCTCGAATGCCAAACAGAGGTTTTCAAACGATGAGATCACAAGGATCTAATGCCTACGACATACTAACAACGCATCATAATGTAAGCAAGCAAATTCAGGTAGTTATGCCATAGTGACGAGTGTGTGTCCCTATGCTACATCATAAACAAGTGTGTACTAGTCATGTATTGTATGCAACAAGTGAGAAAGACGAACCTTGCAATCTGGAGCTGAGTGTCATGGTCGTATTCAAGTATTCAGAACTGTTCGGTTATAGTCTGGTTTTATAAAAACACTTTTAAAACCAAGTTCACTATAACCAGTGGCTCTGATACCAAACTGTCACACCCCCAAAATACAACCCATGGAAAACCCTGCCAGGCGTGTGACAAACCAATAACGAGCCACTAATCATGTTGAACTCATAACAAGTTTAAAAATAAAATTGCCAATTTTAATGAAATGTACCAACAATGAGTTTATATGTAAACCAACATGTTCAACGGAAGCAAATAAAAGAAATCATAGTTTAACTGTTTCAAAACCGATGTATAATATCATTCTTTCCATCACATGTACCCATCCAGTTCGACCCATGACCACTCCAGCTACTCCAGACAGCAAGTCCCAATCCAAAACATCTAACGACCTGCGAGCATGCAACAAGTATATCAGACAACGCTGGTGAGTTCATAGTTTTACGAAAACGTTGGTTACCAAGTGTTTAGTTAATCCATTGAATTTAATTCCGAAAGTAATGTGGATAATACCCCGATTACAAGACGGCTTCTGATTATTTTGCCCTTTCTCCAATGCTCCTATCAAAGCATTGGTCATGACTAGGTCATTAGTTCAACACCCGTCCTCCCAGGTACGGGGTGAGGTTGCCAAACCTAAGTAGCGCTACTAACTAATACCATGTTACCTCCCCGGTAACCAAACAACACGGAGGGACTTTAAAGGTGATAGGATGAGTATATTATCCAACATTCCTGTTTTTACCCAAAAGACTACCCCTCCCCGGGATACCCACTGACTGTCCCAACCACGGGGACGCATGCTCAAGAGAGATGAACTCACCTTGGTTTTGCTCGGTAAGATTAATTACTTGCTTAATAGTTGCTCAAACACGCCCTAACATGGTTACCGACAACAATCAGTTTCATGTGCACATAACCTACGTATTTTACGTATGGCTAATTCATGTATTCCTAATTCACATACCCCACATTTAATACGCAAGTAATACATGCACGCAGTTCAAATCATGTTCAGTTAATGTATATAAGTTATCACATACCCCACCTTTAATACACAAGTGGCACACACTTGTAGTCCATGCAATATCCCATTAATACACTAGCCTAAAGTCATCATTATCATATATTCACTCAACATTCATGCAATTCACATGCAGACTCACCCCCCCTTGATTCCATGTTTACTATACCCATGCACTTAACTTTTCAACACATGAAGTTGTGAGCTAACCAAGTTAACAGTCCACCTAAAAAAATACACGACACATGATGATATCATACTGTTTGTGGTTAACCCGTTACCCATACCTTGGTACCCAACCCAACCGAGTTCAATTCCCATTAACCCAGCTCATATTACATAACCTGTGGTAACCCTCCGATCCCATTATCACTTATGGCTCACTGCGGCCCGCATTTATAAAGAAGTGAACGGCCCGTTAAAGCCCAGCCCACTGCACTCATGAAGTGGCAGTCCCCGAGACCCCGAGCGACCCAACCACAATATACGCAGCCCGTTAGTTTGTGCAGCCTGAAAAGCATTTAAACTCCACTGATTAATTATGTGTTCAATCCCAAGACTCGTGACGTAAACGTGTAACCTACCGCTATGTTATATGCAAACAGTGTATAGTCTGATCGTGTGTAATGGGTATCGGAGATAAGTGTGTGGGCTGAGTATGTATATAGTACTAGAAGTGTGCAACTCAAGGGTTAACACAACAACTTAGCCGATTTTAATCTTCTTTCATACTTATTCGTTATATTTAATATGAACCCTAGTTCCATGCATTCCCTCAACACTAACAACTTTAATTCTAATCCTCTACCCAAAACCATACGTGTATAATTACTAGATTATCGATGGTCATGCATGAACAATTATTTGCACTTTATCAATTATAACAGTTATAATAGTTTGTTTCCACAAAATATTCACATAACCCTAAATCATTTGCTAGTTCTCATATATTCTAACCATGATATTGAAACACATAAATCACAGAATATTAACTAAATCCTTGAGGAGTATACTAACCAAAGAACTGATCGCAGAAAAGAAAAGCTTCGGAAGTGGAAAAGAAAGCTTCCGTCGAGAGAGATGAGAGGCAGGGTTAGGGAATTTGTGGTCTCGCAATTTGTAACTACATGAGATTGTCAGGACCATTTATTAAAGACAAACATCACGGCCCAATAAAGAAAGGTGTGTCAGCTCGCTAACATTTAAGGTCCAATAAAATGGTTTGAATAAACAATAGTGTCAGCCAAAAAGAGTTATCGGTCCAATATCATTCCAACATTAAAGTGATCTGCATGTGAAGACTTAGTTGTTGTCAGGCTCCTTTAATAATATCCAAGCTTGGTTTGGGCTTAGAATTGGGCCGATGTGAGTCCTTCTAAATCGAAAGGTATACGGCTGAAGAAACAATATGTATCTAACATATTCTACCATCAAATAAGATATACAATATACAATCACAATTGCAACCCCATCGAGCCACTAGGTGTTTTAATTCAACATATATTTGATTAATAAATAATGAAGCATAAAATGTAACCATACAACTAGGAGTCGAGGAACCAGGAATTTCTAACCTTAAAAGTTCGGGGTGTCACACAGGCCACTTAACCGACGACTGCTTCAGCCTTAAGCAGGAGATCGAAAGGGCCTTAAGAGATGGAAAGCTCACTCATCTGATAAAAGGTGGAAAACGTGATTACCGCCAGATTCAGAGAAGAGAAGAAGGGTCGGATAACAAAAAACTCCGGAAATTAGAAACCCACATGGTTCAAGGAGGTCCATGAAAGCCAAGGAAAAATTATAACAAGTGCACGCAAGATGACTCGTGGCGCGAACGACAAGTTGTTTTCCCGGTTGTAAGAGGAGGCTCAAGAGAAAGAAGACCCATAGTTATATCCGGGGTAATTGGTCACTACCAAACCGATTACATTTTCATAGATCCAGGGAGCACTGCGGATATCATCTACGAACAATGTTTTAATCAATTCGACCAAGAGGACAAAACGCGCTTGCAACCGGTAGATTACCCGTTGACCGGTTTCTGCAATGAAGCCGTTTTTCCTCTAGGCCAGATATCATTCCCAGTGCTGCTCTCAGACGGAAGAAATTCAAGAACGGAGGAGGTCACGTTCATGGTACTACCAGCGCACTCAAGGCATGACATCTTGTTGGGAAGAGAATCCCAAGGAGACTTCAGTATGATCTGCTCAGGACCACATTCAGCCGTGGGGTTCCCAACAGAGACAGGAGTAGCGTTGATCTATGCAAGCAAGGAAGTCTTGGCAACAGATGAAATCAGGCCAGCAAAGACAAGCAAATCCGTACCACGCGCAGAGGCGGAAAAATGGGTGCTAAACAGTAAATACCCAGAACAACCAATCACATTAGGCCCCGCAATGTCTGACCTTACGCGCGCGGCACTAAAAAAGCTGCTATTTGAAAACATGGATGTGTTCGCCTGGACACCGGCATACATGACCGATGTTCCACGGCATATAGCGGAGCACAGACTTAACGTCTCAGAAGCTGCCAAACCTGTGGTACACGGCAAACGCCACTTAGGAGACATAAAGCACGATGCCATGAAGGAGCAAGTCACAGAGCTATTGAACGAGGGTATCATTAGAGAAGTCCGATACCAAACTTGGGTAGCGAGCCCCGTAATGGTACAGAAACAGAATGGTAGTTGGAGAATGTGCATAGATTACAAGGATCTAAACAAGGCATGCCCATGTGACTGTTACGCCTTACCAGACATTGATGAAAAGATTGACTCGCTCGCAACATTCCAATGGAAATGTTTCCTTGACTGTTACAAGGGGTACCACCAGGTACAGATGGTTGTGCAAGATGAAGACGAAACCGCACACCGACGAGGCTATACTGCTACACCAAGATGCCTTTCGGTTTAAAGAATGCGGGCGCGACCTATCAGAGACTGATGAATGAAACGTTCCACGATGCTATCGGCAAATACATCGAAGTGTATATGGATGACTTAGTCATCATGAGCAAAGAAGAGAATACAATGCTGATGAACATCCAAAACGCATTTGACACCCTACGCGGAGTTAGCATCAAGCTAAACCCAGCGAAATGCTCTTTCGGCATGGAAGAGGGAAAGTTCTTGGGTTTCATTTTCACGAAAGATGGTTTTAAGGTAAATCCTGAAAAGGTGCAAGCCATTGAGAGAATGCCCTCACCATCAACCATCAAGGAGATGCAAAAATTGGTAGGACGGTTAGCAGCACTTAACCGTTTTCTGGCCAATCACGCAGCCAAATCCTTCCCGTTTATCAAGACACTCCGCAATTGCATGAAGAAAAGTCAATTTCAGTGGACTCCGGAAGCCGAGGGTGCATTCCGCGAGATGAAAGATTGCCTCATAAGACTGCCAACATTAACGGCACCAGTAAAAGGAGAACCTCTGGTATTATATCTATCAGCATCAAAGCAGTCGGAGCAGTTCTGCTCGTCGATCGCCAAGGTGTCCAAACACCGGTTTACTACGTGTCCCGCACCCTGACGGACCCAGAAACCCGGTATGCCATAATGGAAAAACTGGTGCTAGCACTAATCCATGCACCAAGGCGGCTGCGCAGGTACTTTGCCAACCACGTCATTCATGTATTAACAAATTACAACATCGGAAACATCCTCGCAAGGCCAGAGATTTCTGGAAGGTTGGCAAAATGGGCGATAGAACTGGGAGGCCATAATGTTGTTTTCAGGCCGAGACCAGCAATCAAGGGTCAGGTGTTGGCCGATTTTATGACAGAAGTGCCCGACAACAAGGACCGGGAGTGCAAAGCAATGGAAAGAGCTGAAAGGCAACATACGGAAGAACCATGGCTACTATATACAGACAACGCGTCTAACGAAGACGGCGTAGGTGCAGGGCTTAGACTGGTAAGTCCAGACAAACACGAATTCACGTATGCCATCCGAGTAGATTTCAAGAGCACGAATAATGAAGCCGAATACGAGGCCTTCCTTGCTGGCCTAAGGCTAGCAGTAAAGATGGGAGTCAAGCACATAGAGGCGCATGTAGATTCCAAGTTAGTAGTTGGGCAGATAAATGGGCAATACGATGCCAAAGGAGACATAATGGCTTTATACCTAGACCAAGCAAAAGCATTGCTGCAGAACTTCAACTCTTACAAAGTGCACCACATCAATCGAAGTGAGAACAAACTAGCCGATGCACTCAGTAAACTCGCATCTACAAGTTTCCAGCACTTGGCCAAGGATGTGCGCATCGAAGTCCTCAGCAACCCGTCGGTACCATTGAGGCAAGTGAACGTCATTCAGTTGGGGACGACGTCTTGGATGACCCCGATAATCATGTACCTCCAGTCTGGGATACTACCAGAAAACAAGGCCGAGGCAAGGAAGATTCAATATAAGGCCGAGCATTACCAGATGGCTAATGGAATCCTGTACCGGAAATTATACCTTGGGCCATTATTGAGATGCGTCGATCCCGAAGACGCGAACTACTTGATCAGAGAGGTGCACGAGGGGATCTGCACTATCCATGCAGGACCGATAATGGTGGTAGCTAAAGTGATGAATGTCGGGTACTACTGGCCCGGAATGCATTTAGACGCAGTAAAGGTTCTAAGAAGATGCAGCGGGTGTCAGAGACACGCGCCCAATACAATGCGCCCCAAGAACGAATTAGTCCCCATAACAACGGCATGGCCGTTTCAACAATGGGGAATAGATATGGTTGGCCCCTTCCCCGAAGCCCCGAGTGCAGTGAAATTTATTATAGTCGCAGTTGACTACTTCACAAAATGGGTAGAGGCGAAGGCACTGGCGTCAACCACATCCATCGTAGTCCGACGTTTTATCTGGGAGCAGATAATCTGCAGATTTGGACTACCTCTAAGAATTATCACCGACAATGGGACGAATTTTGCTGCAGAAGATCTTCAACGATGGTTCAAAGAACTACACATAGAGCATACCTTCTCCTCGGTTGCCCATCCGCAGGGGAATGGTCAAGTAGAAGCCGTCAACAAGAGCATCGTGGATGGTATCAAAGCACGACTAGGAGAGAAAAGAAGAGGTTGGGTCGACGAATTTCCCAGCATCCTGTGGGCCCATAGGACAATGCCCAAAACAAGCAACGGCGAAACACCGTTCAACTTAGTCTATGGGTCCGAGGCGGTGATACCAGCAGAGATCGGGCTGCCATCACCAAGAATGCTCTCCATGAACATGATCAACAACGAGGAAGAAAGAAGGTTAGACCTTGATCTTCTAGAAGAAAGGAGAGAGATGGCGGCTATCAATGAAGCGAAGTACAAAACAAAGCTGGAAAAGTATTACAACTCCAAAGTCCGCATCTGCACCTTCAACCCGGGAGATTACGTCCTGAGGGACAATGAGGCGTCTAACGCCGAAAAACCCGGAAAATTAGCCCCCAAGTGGGAGGGACCTTATGTCGTAGATGCAGTACATGGAAAAGGGGCATATAAGCTACGCACCCTAGATAACAAAGAAGTTCCAAGAACCTGGAACGCCCAACAATTAAGAAGATGTTACATGTAAAAGGCTGAAGTTTTCCTATGTACTTGTAACGGCCGCGCGCCAACATAGTAAACATTAATACAAGAAGTGTTTGGCTATTCCTTTTCATGCGAATTTCTTGTCACAACTGCATATATTACTTTGGGCATACACGAAAACATCAATGGCTCGACCTTAGGAAACGTTGTAGACCTCCAAGGCCTGTCATAAACAAGTGCACAGCCGGGTCAAAAACACAACTAAAGCCTATAAAACACCAAATAAGTACTTCGTGCCCACATAAACACGAAAGCATCGAACACATGGTAAACAAACATTGTAAAAACCCCCAAGGCTGCACACAGCTGGGTGCACACAATAACCTATACCTCGATCACTTCGTATTCACGAACAAACCTGCGCATAATAAACGACAGAATAAACGTTGTAGCTAACACAACACAACCTGTCAGCGCCATCATTCATTCGTGATACCTGAATCAAAGTAATTTAACATGCACATATTGCAACGACAAACAAAATTCACAAATGCATACTAAGCATTAAACATGCCAACAATAGAAAAACCTGGCACAGGTACGACGGTTATAAGTAAAATTGTTCACGGAAACATAAAGTAAATTGTCCAAGAAATTGTCAAGTGAGTTACAAGTTCATCAAAGCCCATACACGGCATACAAGCCGGATGCCTTCACTCTGGGTGGCTGGGACCAGCGCCCCCAGTCGCGCCATCTCCATCTCCAAGGGCCTTCTTCAGTAAGGCAACACCATCAGGCTTCCGAGCCAATTTTTGAGCAGCTTTAACAACTCCGAACTCCAAGGAGGCAAACTCTTTTCTTTTTGCGGCATAAGCACCGGTACAATTTTCCTTGTACAGCTCGAAATGATAGTCCTTCTCATTGTTAACGACTGCAGCCCTACCTTTGCTGTAACCATCTTTCCGACCGCTATTGTACCCTGCTTGACCCAACTCAAACATATAGTTAGCAAGTTCATGGGATTTCACTATACGATCAGCAATCTGCGGGAAACACACAGCAATATGAGTAGAGTAACTACCGCAAACCGAAAGCGAACATAAACAAAGGAAGTTACCAGAGGTACAGCACGCGATAGCAGCCACTTGCAATCAGCAAATATCTCTTCAGTAAGGAGTTCAGAGGCTTTACACTCAGCAATCTTTTTCCCAACAAACTCTTCCAACGCAGCTATACGCTCAACATACTCTGCCTCCTTTTTCTCAAACGCAACACGCGCTTTTCAGCTTCTTCACCAATTTTACGCTTTTCAGCAGATATCCGAACAATCGCATCATGTTGCGATTGCAACTCTTTATTGGTCCGCTCACAAGCGGCCTCCCAATTCTTTTGTTTATCATAGTTAGCCTGCTTTTCCCGGGCGAGTTTCTCTTCTGCATCTGACAGCCTCCACAACAAACCTTTCTTCTCTGCATTAAACTCCTCCCTCTCCGCAGTAAACACCTTCTTCTCATTTTCAAACTCAAGAGTCTCATCCCCCATTAGCTTCCACTCACGAACAATCTTTTGGGAGGTGGCGAAGAAGTTAACCCCTGCATGAATGTGATCATCTAAGAGCTCAAACCGATTGCGCCTTTTTTAGAACAACCTCTCAGCAGGAGGGAGGGACAGGCTGAAGAACTCTTGACAGTTAGCATGATCATTCATCCGGGAGCCCTGAGTCAGATGCAGCGAGGGGCATGAGGTAAATCATCGCAAGCAGGGTTGTGAGTATCCCAAGATCCACCCTGAACATTCTCAAACTGTGGACTCCGAACCACACCGGAAGTTGCATCACCACCTGGTGGACGCTTGGTATTTATAGTTTGATGAGGAGTAGTCTCACTTCACTCCACCCCGATTTCAACACCCTTACCACGATCAACACCACCGGTATCACCACCACCTTCCCCAACATTCTCCACATTTATATCATCTTGCTTCCTCTTCTCACCCAGATCATCACGAGGAGGAGACAACTCAAACGTCCTCGAGGGCGGAGAAGCAGGAGGAGTGATTTTTGAAATGTCAATCTTATGCGAAGTCTTGGCTGGCTTAGCACCTGCTCCAAAACGAGCAAGGCATTTAGAGAAAAGAAAGGAAAATAAGCAACCAGAAAAGACAAACGGGAAAACTGATAAAACGAGTACCAGAAGCCTCAAATATTTTCTCCAACAAATTCCCAGGTTTCTCAGTAAAAACACCCATGTCAACTTCCGATTCCGAGGGAGCAGGAGGATCCTCCTTCTGAAATTTAGCTTTCTTGGACGCAAGCATGGCAGCAGCCTGCTCGTCAAGCTTCCGTTTTTTATCTTCAAGAGCCTTCTTCTGCATCATTTCTGTCAAAGTGGCGCGGTCTTCAGGATCAAACCCACGATGTTTTTCTCCGGTCCCTTAATCGGACAATGTATCAGAAACTACAACGTAATCTAGGACAGGAAGAGTAGAAGATCGCTTACGAGGAGTTTCAGTGGCAGGTTCCTCAGCCTTCTTCTCCTTTCCCTCCGACTTGTCAGTTTTTTCCTTTTTCCTTGTTTCCAATCGATCAGCAGTCTCAACCGGAATTTCCACATCATCATCAATGGGCTCATTAACAGGCTCATGCACAACCCCCTGTGCCGGACCTGCGCGCGGGGAATGAGAAGTTAGACCTTCGAAAGATCTGCCAGATCCATCACTCAAGAGAACAACAACTTCCTCTCGAGTAGGATCAATAGCATCATCATCATCCTCACTATCTTCACCTAGAACAGTGCCGGCATAAGCGGTAAAACTTTCGTTGGTCGGATGCAAGAAACGGCCGTGAATCTGATCCAACCAGGGTTGTTTCCCAGCCTCCTGAATCGCCTCAACCATGGCACCACCGGCCTTCGTATCCAAAACATTCAACAAGCTGTAACCTACTGCGAAAAACAAGGAGATGAGGAATACTATATAAAAAAAGAGAAAAAGACAAAAAGTTATGGAACAACACATACGTTTGCCATTATAACCATAAACTGGGACCCCCAAAGGATGCTTCGGAACCCACAACATACTCATACCAGCACCCACCAACACCATCTCTTCAAGTTGAAGAATAGGAGTGGCTTTATGAGTCAACTTTTTATACCACGCTTGTTCAGAAAAACCCGCAACCACACCACGACGAATGTAGAAAAACCGTTGTTTCCAGTCATGCAGGCTTTTCAAGGGAGTAGAACAACAGGGGATAACACCACTAGTCCGGGCGTTAAAAGAATAAAATCCGCTGGTATAAGTCACGGTGTAAAACACATTAAACATTTCAAAAGTCGGATCAATACGATTAGCCCTGCAGATAAATTCAAAGTGGGTAATACGGGGAAGCCCAATCGCATTAATCTGAGAGATACGGAGCCCATAGTTCCTCAACACCTCAGCAGTAAACCTGGTCACCGGGAGTCTGAAGTTGCCCTCCCGGAAGAAAGCAGCATACAAAGTAATGTAACCGGGAGGTGCGTCCATAGCAGTAGAACCCGGAGTTGGGAACTGAGCACCCCACTCGGGAAGGAAACCCATCTCCCTCACCAAGTTATGAAATTCCTCCTCCTTCCACCCTATAATCGCCTGATCCGGGCCCGGTGGATTTTTACCCTTGTTCCTTTTCTTCTTTGACGAGGGATTCGCTCCAGACATATTGCAAGAAGATGAGAACAATAGTATGAACAAACTCAAGAAGAAAAGGGAAGAAAGATAAGGAAATAGGAGAGAAAACAGGAGTTCAAATTTTGAAAAGTGGAAGAAATGAAGGAAACCGCCGTGTATTTATACCCATCGCATTTAATGCGATGGGTAGTGGGCCGTCAGGAATTCAGAAGGTCATCCAGTAAGGGAGAGACACGTCAGCAGAGAGAGAAACCGCCACCTCTTTTTCCGGGAGCGTGGACGGCACACGTCTGACAAAAAGGATGGAAAGTAACTGACACCAATGAAAAGGCGACTGTTCACCTCAGACAAGACAGAGACATCAGGCGGTCACATCAACTCTCTTTATCCCAAATACAGAAACTTCCTTCAGAAGGAAACACCAATACGCCATGCGTCCAGTTGGCTCAACTTTTACAAAGTTACCAATACGCCATGCGTCCAGTTGGCTCAACTTTTACAAAGTTCCCAACACGCCATGCACCCGCCATGCGCCATGCGTCCAGTTGGCTCAACTTTTACAAAGTTCCCAACACGCCATGCGCCATGCGTCCAGTTGGCTCAACTTTTACAAAGTTACCAATACGCCATGCGTCCAGTTGGTTCAACCATACAAAGTTACCAATACGCCGGGCACCGTACGTCCAGATGGTTCAACCATACAAAGCTTCCAGTACGCCATGCGCCATGCGTCCGATTGGCTCAATTTTACAAGTTATCAACACACCACACGCCGTGGTATTATCATGATAAACCGTGCAAAATAACAAACATGCAATCCAAGAACACCAACAACCACTACCCTTATAAGTCCAGAATCCCTCCTAGACGATCAACTCAACTAGAAGGCACACTGGACTGGGGGGACTTGAAGAGGTATGGTCCCAATTCCTTGCCCACATGGCAAGGACCACACCACTTTTTAATCCTACATGGCGTCTACATCAGCAAGCGAATCCAGAAGCTTCTAGAAGCTTCTGGAATACGTCAAGGTGGCACCAAAGATGCTCCTTCCGACATAAAGGACAATACGTGTCACCACCCATCGTGCGCCAGGTAGACCTGCAGCAAATCGAGGAGCAGACCAACAACAGCGGTACGATGTTTCCAGCATGGACAAATATGGGCGCGCCACATGTACCACTATCCTGACCACAGCAGAGGAGACCAAGAGGATATTCCCCTTGGTCCGACAGCTGGCGCCCCATAACAGCTGGCAAGGTCGCTCCACCCTCTATCACCCTCCGGCTATAAATAGGACCCTTCATCATCCAGGTTGATTCATTCGATTCTCCGCTCTTTCACTCTTAACACACACTGTTTTTATCTCCTCAGAACAGAATTTATTCTCACGCCGGAGCCTGGTTAAGAGGGAAACCCCCATATTCCCCTCTTAACGAGCTAACGGTGTTACTGTTTTGCAGGACCAGCTGTTTGGTGAGTAACGAAGGAGATTGAACCCCATAAAAGAGACGAACCGGCTAGTTTCACCCTAGGTGCAAACCAGTGTTTCATCATAATACTATAATAAGGCCTGCATTTTTTAGAAGTACACACTCTCACTAGTAAATTTAGCTACATTCAATATTCGATTGATACGAATTGAAACTTTTTTAAAACCAAATCGAAACTGTTCAAAACCGAACATATATTCAATTCTTAATTCGGTTTTAAACCAAAACTGAATTGGGTTTTCGGTTTCATAACTCTGAATTCACTTCAAATCCAATAACAAATAATTCTTATTTAAGTTTTGTCATTTAGCCCAATCCAATTAAAGTTTACGCCCGACTCAATCCAATAACAAGTAATGGTTATCTGGTTTATTCTATTGAAACTGGAAACCAAACCGCCGCTATAACTAAAAGTTGTTTCCATATAGCCTCTCGTGTTGACCTTTTTTTCCAAATATTCATGAAAGTACCAAAGAGCGTGTTTTCACCGTTTCTTTGGATTCTTCACCATATCGTTTGTTATTGGCTAGTTCTAAAACATGCAATTTGTATCGAGGATTATATATCACAGCTACATCGGATACAAGATTGAAGAGTAAAGATCAAATACAAATGAGTCTTCACATACTAAACAGTGAAAAATAAAGATCAAATACAAATGGGTCTTCACTTCTCACGTTTAGCATGTTAAGACTCATTTGTATAATAATCTTACCCCAAGATTGAATTCAACTGAATACATGTTAAATTTTAACAAGCAGTTGTTCAACTATCTTCTCATATACCTATCCAAACTTTTGCAAACTTGGGATGTAGTATAAGATCCTTAAAAGGGCCTTGGTCACATTGTTGAAGATTTCAAGAAAGCTATAAATCATTTGGACTCCTTTCCATTCCTATGAAGATGGACAACTCTTAGAAGTTTAAAATATTTAATTCAAATATACAAAACAGAAGTTGATGATAAAAATCACTTGAAAGCATATTCTATGTAGAATTCAACCTTGTAGAAATATCTTGAACCATATTATCTTTTTATAATGAAGGGATGATTTACCCTAGACATGTTCCAAACTTAATTTTCTTACTTGTGAACCCTTGATGTATTTGACACACCCTCTTACTTGTGAACCGTTATATATCGTAAAAAGGTGAGATTCTTCTACGTGATACGTAAACGATTATTTAACATAAACTTCAAACTTGTACGACAAAAGAAAAGGCTAACAAGAACATAATCCATTGATCTATCACGGGTGCACAAAAGATATTCTATCCGGTCAATGGCTAATTTGATAAGAGATGAACCGGATCAGGGTTGTAGATGAGTGGGATTGGCATACTATACATGAATGGGTCATGAAGAAAATAAAATAAAATGAAGTCGATCGCGTGTTTTCGATTTTTTTTCTCTTTTGGACCACTAGCCCATTACACTTGAAAATTTATCTACCATATTTTACTATTTTAGTCGTCCATTTTTACACTTTTACTTTTAACATAAAACACCCACAATTTTAAATATTGACACAATCTACCTTGAATATTTCTTTAAAAACTAAACGGATCAACCCGCACTCACAAACACAACCCATTTAGCTAATGGGGTTTGTGGGTTGGACCCTCAATGACTCGAACCTTTTTAACAAATACTTAAACAACAAATTCTGTGTTAGGTTCACATCATGTTTCCGTGTTGTGTTCAGTCGGGAATCCATACCTTTATCGCTACCACCGTCCCCTTCGTCACCACGACCGTGACTATCACCATCGCCACCATCGGGCCCGCAATTGTCATGCCACCTACACCCCTACTTACATGCCCACCATCATTACACCACTGCCATAACCACTCCACTCTCCCGGCGCCGATGCTACCACGAGCTCCACTATCATCGCCACAAGTGCTACCGCCACCATATTCCAACTACTTGAACAAATTTCTTAACCAAACATGATTATTTTCTCAACCAAGTGCATTACACATTCTAATTCTTTTGAAACATTCCGAATTTCTTGCGGTCCCTAGTTCATATGAAAATTTTCAATTTCAAATCTAATTCATTTAAGTTATTCAAGTTGCTTCAAAAAGAAATTTGTTAGCTAAACATTAAGGGCCTTTGAAATTGGAACTTTGGAAATCAACAAATAACATGTTTGGTTGAACAATGATGCTCATTATGATAGATACGAAACAATAAATCAATAGTACATCACTTTAGATGTGAATCCCGTCTACAAGTAATCAAGTGCAAATATCGTTTAGGGATTGATCGAATGAGCAAATTATAATCTTAGATTACGTAATTCTTCTCATTAATTAATTAATTATTGTTATTGTTATTGTTATACTAGGGATCGACGATGGTACAATAAGGAAGTATGATATTTGCAACAACTTTGCTTATGTATGTGGACTCCATTTAAAGGACAAATCGAGTGTATGGTCCAACAATAGTTTGGAAGAAAGTCATATATAGCGGTAGGGACATGAGTTTTGTCACTTTGTATTATGTGTTATCATTTGGCGTAGGCTTTGGTAGAAACTACTGGAAATGAAGCCACCATTAAGTCGAAAACGACCCTCAAAAAGGAATGTACGCCCTTTGATTTGAATAACAATTTTATTATTATACATACAAAGTCATATTTAATACAAAACCAATTTTAAGTAGATTATTGTCAGAACCACATAAGAACTTATACAGTTATACATACTACATAGTGTGTGAAACACAACATATAGTGGGAGATAGAAAGAGTGTCTTGTGCATCACGTTTAAATCAATATGTATAATTATTCATGTGACACCTCGGCCGAGTCTCACATCGATCTGTTTAGTTCACATATGAGATATTGAGTCACAGATAATACCCCGTCTCTAATATCACCAACTCGTTTTAGGCACAATCTAATTACGCATGAGATAAGAACTTTGAAGTTAAACCTATTTCAGTGGGGGTATTCCGAGGATGGTGACCTTCTTGGAAGTCTCCAATCTACACCCAAACAGACAAAAACAAATTATTGAGTTTCTCATGAAATAAACGAACAATATTGGACGCCCGCTAAGCCACTCACAAGAGAGCCCTTGGTGCCCCCTTTAGCCCAGGACGGTGTGCTGGGCACTAAAATGCTAAGGTGGAAGGGCCACTGGACCATACCACCCGGTCTTATAATTTATGTGTTTATCGTAATTGTTATCTCAATCTCTGTATATATATTATTTTAAATTTAAATTAAATATCAAATTCCTAACCATATAAAAATAAAAATCAAAATCAATTTAGGGTCTTATGGTTTGACGATAAAGAGATGTGTGTATTGTATTTTGTGTTAGGTGAAGAAATGATTAGGAGGAAAGTTGATAGAAATATGAATAATCAAATATAGATATAGATTTAGGGAAGGGCATGTATGTACCACCAAATGATTGACTAGTTCGGGTGGTTTTGCCAGCAGGGCATGAAAAGGATCGGTGTTAATGCATGGAGACCCCCCAACAACTTTCAGATATATGCCCCACCCCACCCCATTTTTTGGATTCAATCAATCCCCTACACCATACCCTTTCACTAATTAAAAACTTCACTATTTTTCCCATAAGTCTAATCATACTTTTATTATAACATTCTAATCTTGATACTAGATTTCATTTAGACATGTTAATCTTGTATATGATTTCCATAAACTTAGGAATGAGCAATCGGTACCATACCAATCGAATTTTGATACCAATTCAATATCCATTTTTGGAATTTGTTGGGATCAGTACTCGGTATCGATTTGGTACTGTACGGTAGTTTACACATTTTTTACCTTCAGATATCATAATGATAACGGCACCGTACCTTACCGAGCACTTTGGTACCGGTATCATTTTTGGACGATATTATCGGTACTTTCAGTACCGATACGGTACCAGGCTCATCCCTAGCTGAAGCTTGAAGGATTTAAACCCTGCACCTGTTAGATGGAGGAGAGACATCTTACTACTACTGAGTACTGACTACACCATGTCCCTTGTGACTCTTAAAACTTATTTGGCATATAGTTACCAAAGCGTACATTAGAGGAGTTAAATGCCTCTCGCTAAAAGCATTATTGATCAAGTTTTTGGGTGGAGCCTGTGAAAAAGAAAGGCTTTCCCTCATTCAAGTGTGATCAACTTTTCCAAAAGTTCATTGAATTCGTCTAAGTAGTATAGACATTAAATGAAAGGATAGATTTTTTTAAAGGTAAATTTCATTAAAACACAAGCTACCTCATACCGAGGCAACCGAAAGCAACATTACAAATTTACTTCAATCTGCCTAAGAAGTAGACGTTCCTTTAGATCTTGACGTATACCACAAAATCGTCCAGCACCCGATCTTAATAAGGCCTTTTAGCTCCTCTTTTTTATGCCCGTTCAAGCTCACGTGATCATGGACTTCAATGAGGTCTCTAAACGAGAACACCATCAAATTCTGACATTTGCATCAGTTACCGACGAACGACTGATGGAGAGTGCAAAGCACGAGCGTTAAGTGTGTTAAATTATGTAATTTATTGTGTTTTAAGTGATTACGCGTCGCAAGTATGATAACTACGGGTTTTTATGATTCTACAGGTAAAACGCGTAATATGGCGAGGTTAGAGATGGAGCGGAATGATCGCGGATGGGAATCACGACACTGCACATTAGACGGGACGTGTTCGGGTCGATAAATAGCTTGAATATATAAGAAAATGCGAATGAATGAGGTTGAGGGGCCATATTGCTATTAGACGAAAGTAATGGTGAGTTGTAGGTTGGGTGCAAGTGTGCAATTATGAAGGATTAAAGGTGGTGGAGCTTCCATATTCCAAAGGGTATAATAGTTATTTTGATAACTAAAATCAATGCATTATCAATATTTCGTGGAGGTGGTTGGACAAATGTGAGACTTTGGCAGCAACAACTTTCACGTGGAGACTAGAGGGAGTGGCGGCTGAAGTTCCTTTTGGACGATACATGCAGAAGCTTGTGGTGAGATTGTTTCATAAGTCATCCATCATCATTACAATACATCACAATTAATTAGAGAAAAGAAAAAAAAAAGAAACAGAATGTGGTCTAAGGTTGGCAATTAAAGGGGTTTTAGAACCTTAAATATATATGCACATGGGAGGGGCCATAAAACATTATATTTTTGGTGGCTCTTAAACTTGGATTAAAACACCTCCATTGTCACGAAATATTAGCAGCCATTTAATATTAATTGGGCTCTTGAACTCACGGCCCAAGAGGACCATTATCATCGACATATCACGAATTTTGGTGGAGCCATTAAGAAAGGGGGAATCGATTGGAGGCAGGGAGATAACATCTTTCGGGCTCTCAAAGCAACGGGCGACCTTCATCATTCATTAACACATATCATCGACATCCATCATTAATCAGCCGCACAACACCGATTCAATCATGATCTCAACTCTATCTCAAGCCTTTGAAGATCACACGAGTATCATGAACGGCTAAATCTCTCGTGGACACTTCGGGTGAATGATTCTTGTGAGACACTTTTAATTCTAGTTTCTGTTTTGTATTGAGATTTGGATTTGTAGTCGGGTGACAGCATACTATTTGCGTGATTATATTATTTGTGTGACAGACAAATCCTGAGTGACAGTCAGAGTTATAATTATGTTTTGAATCCAATTATGTTTTTGTTGATTGAATGATTCCTATGTATGTTTGTTTTAATATTTATCTGATCAATTAATATTAAGATTTTGAACTGCATAGGTAATTGGTAGATGTGACAGATTTACTATTCAATCAATAGCATTCAATAAAATCAGAACTAGGTTATTAGTAATTACAGAATCTGAATCCCGGAGTGCTCACCTTTTCTTATCATTGTTTTTACAATCTCAAAGTTATTGTTTATAGTTTCTAGCAAGTTCTCAAAGTAATTCAAATATCTACAAACAAATAATAATTAGCATTAACCACAGACTCCTCTGGATTCGATACCCTGCTTACCCTAGCTACCTAGGTTAATTAGGTTTTTGCATGTCACTAACGACAGACATCAAAATGGCGCCGTTGCCGGGGAGCTAGTGCGCTTAGTGTTATATCGTTTATTTGATTTTTTTTTCCAGTACTACTTTTAGTTTGTTACTTGTGCAGCAAATATGGAATGGGATTATGATGTTGAACCATGCTCATGTTGCGGGAGTCACAATCACTGGGCTCAAGATTGTCCACGTTCTTACCACCCGGATTATGGCTCCAGAGGATATCAAAATTACAATCAATCTGATAAAGGCGGTAACGAGCAGAATCGAAACGCAATTGAGGAAGATAAGATTTTAGAGTTATTCAAAACCCTCCTCAAGCATGTAGAGGAACTCACCCAGTCTCTCAAGGAACAGCAAAATATTAATGAATCACTTAACCAGCGAATTGAACAACTAACTAATCAGTTTGACAATTTTGCAGAAAGAAAAGCTACAGTTAGCCTGGTTGAGGATGCTGGATCAGAGACAGATAGAGATCCAGGGGAACCACTCATCCCAATTCAACTTGGGGATCTCAAGACAGACGCTTCATTGAATTTTGGAGTTAGTATGAGTGTTCTTCCTGGGTATATTTATGACAGGTATGATTTGGGCCCATTGCAACAGGTTAATGATCCTATGGTTTTAGCTGAATACTCACGAGGAAGGCCCCGAGGGATTTTGAAGGGATTGACTGTAAGGGTAGGCGACTTTTATTATCCTGAAGATTTTGTTGTCTTAGATCCATATACAGAGAAGGAACAACTGAGGGTGATACTTGGCAGACCATTCTTGGCCACTGCAGATGCTCAGATTTGTTGCTGGAAAGGTACAGTTGATATGACATACGGGAGCCGTAAGCTTTCTGTTGACTTCCTTTCACATTCTTTTGATTATTCATTTATAAATACTTGTTCATGGGATTTTGTTACTAACACGAGTTATTCTCGAGTGTGTGACGATGGCCCGAAAGAGAGTGTTGCTATGATTGACAGGTCTAAAGATGACAAGATCGTGAAGGATAAAGAGGCCAAGTCACCTTGGTGGCTCAAATTGAGAATTAAAAAGCAATTAGCCAAGCGAGAAAAGAAGCCACCAAAGGAAGCAACCAAACCCAAGAAGAATCCCATAGAGACACGTACGGGCGAGTTATTATATTCTTTCGATGATACAGATCCAGATAACCCGGATCATTGGGATGCCATATGGAGTGAAGGATGGCAGTGGGATACTAACCATACACCAACACAAGTGTTCTTTCCACGAGAGATGCCATTTAAACCACCTTGAGCATATCAGGTATGGTCTGGCTGAAGACCTATAAACTTAGCGCTCTCGGGAGGCAGCCCGAGGATGTAGAGTAGTGTGTATTTGTTTTGTTTTGTTTTTGTTTGAGTATTGTGGCAGGTTACCAGGTTATTAATCTTTACGGGTGCAATGGTCCAATTGTGGGGATGTTTGGTGAAGTCCCAATACGTTCTAGTTGCAGTTGCGGACGATGCACGGATTAGAGTTCAGTCAAAACTGTCCATACTCAATCTCCATTTGGACGGGGATGATCTGAACACTAATCGTAGAGATTGGCCCGAGTACTTGTTGGACACGGCCGCGAATGAAATGATATACGGTCGTGGTGGAACATGACGCATGAGGAGTCTACGTTTTGAACCAGGGGAGTCTGTTCCACTTTTATTATTGCATTTTTATTCGTGTTTTTGGTGGTGTCGAACTATATTATGTGTTAGGGAATGTGTTTTTGCTAGTTGTGTTAGGAATGGTCGCTCATGAGGTTTGTTAGTTGGTATTCCCGGGTTTGTTTTAAAAGCACGATACATTGGGGACAATGTCGCCCAAGTGTGGGGATAGGGAAACTCGGGAAGGGAAGGTTTGGGACGGAGTTTGAAAGACCTTGAACGTGATTGAAAACGATGAAAAACTTAAAAAATTGAAAATTTTGAAAATTTTAAAGAATTTCATCACCTTAAGTGAACTAAATGGATACGAAAACCGAATGTTTCAATCACTAATGGGTCCCTTGCCGGTAGTTAACTAACATAGTCCCTTGTCATGGTCGTTCCTTTAAGTTTCATGAGAGTAGGTCCGACATGTGTTTTTAGTTAAAAGAGTTGAAAAGAGATGTCTATTTTGGGGTAACATGCTTTAGATTGCATATGCTACGTGTCGGTAACCTTTTTACCCTTATTCCTTTTGTTCGGTGAGATATTTGAGCCTACTAGAATGTTAGTTGAAATTGCAATAAATGTTCACTTGTTGAGTGTAGGCCATATGTTATTCTGTGTTAGAACTTGTGTGATTTGATGCATGCTGAGACTGTGATTTGATATGTGCACGTAAATGATAAAGGCATTAGGATATCCCGTACACCTGTTTGTTTGTTTTGTGTTTACCTAATTATCACCCTTAGTAGCCCTGTTGAGCCTATTTACCTTTCGTTTGTCCACCCAATGTGAATGTCTTGATACCGACCGTGAACGACGAATTATGAATAATTGAAAAAAAATATATATAGAAAAAGAAAAAAGCAAAAAAAAACAGAAGTGTTGAAAATATTATTTATGTTCTTGGGTAGAAACCAACCCAAAAGTTTGTTATGTTTGCAAATAATGTTGTCACGGTTTGGTCGTTTGTTTGCTCGCCACATAAAAATATAAATATAAGCAAAAAATTTCCTACCTTAGCCTAAGCCCAAAACCGAAAGTCCTTTTGATATATGTCGTGTTATATGATACAGTGGAGGTTTGATTGTCATACAAGCCTATGACTACAGAATTGCATGTTTGGTTTTGAGTGTTATACATACTAGCACATTACACGCTAGTTCAGTTTTTAAACCGAGAGGAGAGTTGATTGTGAGGGGCGTGTAGCATGTGTATAATCCTAAGCATGTTAGTTCTGAATAAACAAGTCTTAGTTTTTATAAATTGCATAAATTGCTTGTCGGACTGTCAATCTTGATTGTGTCAGTCTATGGAACGGGTATGACTTGGGACTTAATCTGTTGCATTGGTTTAGGGGTTTAGAGGTATTGTTACTATGGTGAGTAGTTCCGTAACGGTTTGCTTGAGGACAATCAAAGGTAAGTGTGGGGATGTGATGGAGAGTGCAAAGCACGAGCGTTAAGTGTGTTAAATTATGTAATTTATTGTGTTTTAAGTGATTACGCGTCGCAAGTATGATAACTACGGGTTTTTATGATTCTACAGGTAAAACGCGTAATATGGCGAGGTTAGAGATGGAGCGGAATGATCGCGGATGGGAATCACGACACTGCACATTAGACGGGACGTGTTCGGGTCGATAAATAGCTTGAATATATAAGAAAATGCGAATGAATGAGGTTGAGGGGCCATATTGCTATTAGACGAAAGTAATGGTGAGTTGTAGGTTGGGTGCAAGTGTGCAATTATGAAGGATTAAAGGTGGTGGAGCTTCCATATTCCAAAGGGTATAATAGTTATTTTGATAACTAAAATCAATGCATTATCAATATTTCGTGGAGGTGGTTGGACAAATGTGAGACTTTGGCAGCAACAACTTTCACGTGGAGACTAGAGGGAGTGGCGGCTGAAGTTCCTTTTGGACGATACATGCAGAAGCTTGTGGTGAGATTGTTTCATAAGTCATCCATCATCATTACAATACATCACAATTAATTAGAGAAAAGAAAAAAAAAAGAAACAGAATGTGGTCTAAGGTTGGCAATTAAAGGGGTTTTAGAACCTTAAATATATATGCACATGGGAGGGGCCATAAAACATTATATTTTTGGTGGCTCTTAAACTTGGATTAAAACACCTCCATTGTCACGAAATATTAGCAGCCATTTAATATTAATTGGGCTCTTGAACTCACGGCCCAAGAGGACCATTATCATCGACATATCACGAATTTTGGTGGAGCCATTAAGAAAGGGGGAATCGATTGGAGGCAGGGAGATAACATCTTTCGGGCTCTCAAAGCAACGGGCGACCTTCATCATTCATTAACACATATCATCGACATCCATCATTAATCAGCCGCACAACACCGATTCAATCATGATCTCAACTCTATCTCAAGCCTTTGAAGATCACACGAGTATCATGAACGGCTAAATCTCTCGTGGACACTTCGGGTGAATGATTCTTGTGAGACACTTTTAATTCTAGTTTCTGTTTTGTATTGAGATTTGGATTTGTAGTCGGGTGACAGCATACTATTTGCGTGATTATATTATTTGTGTGACAGACAAATCCTGAGTGACAGTCAGAGTTATAATTATGTTTTGAATCCAATTATGTTTTTGTTGATTGAATGATTCCTATGTATGTTTGTTTTAATATTTATCTGATCAATTAATATTAAGATTTTGAACTGCATAGGTAATTGGTAGATGTGACAGATTTACTATTCAATCAATAGCATTCAATAAAATAAGAACTAGGTTATTAGTAATTACAGAATCTGAATCCCGGAGTGCTCACCTTTTCTTATCATTGTTTTTACAATCTCAAAGTTATTGTTTATAGTTTCTAGCAAGTTCTCAAAGTAATTCAAATATCTACAAACAAATAATAATTAGCATTAACCACAGACTCCTCTGGATTCGATACCCTGCTTACCCTAGCTACCTAGGTTAATTAGGTTTTTGCATGTCACTAACGACAGACATACGACCAGAGCTTCGAAGCAAAGTAGCAGGACGTGAACATATGATCAACGCTCTCCTCTCCTTCTTCACATAACCCGCATGCCGTATTACCGTCCCCAATGTTTCTCTTTTTTAGCGCAACCAGAGTTGCAATCTTGCCCACTTCCGCCCTCCATATGAAAATATTACATTTGCTTGGAAACCACTTACACCTAGGGCTGTAAACGAACCGAATGAACACGAACAAGGCCATGTTCGTGTTCGTTCGTTAAGGAAATTAACATGTTCGCGAACTGTTCACGAACGCATACCGAACATAAGTTTATGTTCGTGTTCGTTCGTTAAGGAAATTCAGTTGTTCATGAACAGTTCGTGAACACTGGTCTCGAACACAAACGAACGCAAGCAAATAAAAACAAACGCAAACGAACATTTAACTTGAAAATAAAAAAATAAAAACATCGTTATCCTTAAACATTGAATATAAGTAGTTAAATACAACCATCAAATGATAAATCAAAACACAAGAAGTCTACTAGACTACCAAACGATGAATCGAGTTTTACTAATTTAGACATAACTAGGATTAAGATCCGCCCGCGTTGCGGCGCGGGTACATCGTAAACATTGAATGGATTGGTCCAAACGTTATATGATGCATTAACTATATGAAAACATATTTTCAACGTATCCAGTTGAACTCAATGTAACCTGTATAAGCATTGTGCTTGGATCAAACGTAAAGTAAATCAAATTCATATCGAACAATCATAACGTATTATATGTAACCCAACTCATACATAGAAAACGTAACGAGTATGAAGGAAAATCTGCACATGTAATCGAAAGGGATTAATTAGAGCTTTCGAAAAAAAGAGAGAAAAAGAAATCATAATTTGACCCCACTCGATTCGAAACAAACTTTACGAAACATACATAAAATAAACACGAAAAATATTATATTTGACCTAAATCATTTCCTAAAAAAGTTTACGTCGAAACGTAGAACAACTTGAATTTATACCAAAGCGTACATAAAAATATGCACGTAAAAATGGTTTCTTTAAACGAAAACGTATTATTTGACCTGACTCGTCTATAAAAAAAGTTTACGTCGGAATGTAGAACAAATCATATTTATACCTACCCGTACATAAAATATGCACGTAAAAAATAGTTTTTAAGTAAAGGAAGTATAGGGGCAAACCGAAACAAAATATTAGTAAAAAATTTAATAGGTTAAAAACGTTCGTAAACCGTGCCAAGTAGCACCAATGCCACAATGGCATCGTCTCTCAACATCGTAAAAATAAAATAGATAAAATAGGAAAAATTACACTGAACGAAAAGCATATTTAAAATCTTTGAACCACGCACATCCGTTACAGTGTATTAATGCGAAGAAATTAACCAGAAACGTAAAACGTAGAAAATAATAACTTAGTCGATCTAGGACCCGCTCGTTGCGGCGAACTTGTCAAAAGGGAAAAATGGACACATTGCGACGGGTCTGTCAAATATTTTTTCCTCACATGCACGTTACGACGTGTTAACTCGCAAAATTTAGAACGAAACGTAAAACTTGCGAAAGATAAAAAGTACGGGGGACCAAAGTTGTAAATAATTAAGTGTTGTGTTAAATTATAAAAGATGAAAAACTTTGGGTTAAAAGTAAAAGTTAAAAAAGGCTAAAATACAAAATATGCAAATATTTGGGTTAAAAATGAAAAATCAAAGTTTTTTTTTTTGAAATACTCCCCAAGCTTGGGGTACAAACCACAATGCAAGAAAGACTTGCTAATTTATAATATGGGAATTATCCCAAAAAATGTCTTAGAATGTCCAAATTTTTGCTACTTAGAAAAAATAGAGTTTCAAGTTTTCAATATGTTTAGAGAAAAGGTTTATATTTATTATTTTTTTGATATAATCAAACAAACACGAACGAACGTAAACGAACATATTACCGAACGTTCACGAACGTAGTCGAACGAACGAGACATGTTTTCGTGTTCGTTCGCTAAGCTAACCGAACAAAATTTTTTGTTCGTGTTCGTTCGTTAAGCTAATCGAACGACATAAACAAACTTCCCGCCGAACGGTTCACGAACTGTTCGCTGAACGTTCGATTCGTTTACAGCCCTACTTACACCCCTCTGGAACATATACATCCGAACTGATCCTACTTTTGTCGAGAAGCCTCTTAACCGCGTTCATACTGAATTCTCTATCATCTGCGCCAATCCACTTCCACTCGTCACAGTTTTGGTTCAAGTGAACCTGTAACAGCATCGTGCACATATTCACAAGTTCATTAATTTCCACTTCAGTCGATAGGGGCCTCATCCACCTCTAGTTATACCGATAATCATTGTTCCGGTTGCTCAAGCGAACACTAACCCTACAGCCTTTATCTTCCTCAAGCTTAAACAAGTTTGGAAAAATCCCTTTAAGAGACTTGTTGCAGATTAATGGGTCCAACCAGAATGCAGTGTTCTTACCGCTGCCAACCGAAGCTTTAAAAAAAATTCCTCAATTGAATCCCGTCAATCGTGGTTTTATTTAAAACTTGCACAATGATGTACAAAACACCACGAAGAGTCTTTTTTTACTGGAATAAATTGCCCATGTTTCTATTAGTATGTAAAGCCTCCATCTTTTTATTCCACAACTTGTTTTTGTTCGTTAAAATCTCCATCCCCACTTGGTCAGTAAAGAAGTATTAATGTTTTTTAACTTACTTAAACCGAGCCCTCCGTTCTTTTTAGGAAGCGACACCCTCTCCCAAGCGATCCAATGGAGCTTTTTCACCGAACTGTCCCCACCCCATAGGAAATTCCTCATTTTCGCTTCTAATTTCTGTTACGACCGCTTATTCATATTAATAAAAACAACAACTTATCGAAATCTAGACCTTGTAATTTAACATTGTTTATAAACTTTTTTAACAAAATTTGGGCATGACCCGTTTGTAAAACAAGCATACCCCCTGTTTTTACATATAATAAAACATCATCCATCAACGACCCTAGTTACATTAAACTACCCAAACAAAAACAACAAGTTTTCAAGTTTAAGACTTCTAACAAGATAAAACCAAATAACAAGACATAGACCCAAAGGTATGCATTTTAACTAGCGGAAGCGTTCGGTATAACAAGGCATAGACATGTGCTCGCTCCATGCTCCGGATCGCCTAAAGTGAGGATTTACCTACATTCAACAACAAGGTTTTACAAGTTAGTCATCATACTTGATAATCTATAACACTTTCGTTTTAGTTCCATCCGAATATGAGCTTTCACCTTGCTTACGCATTCGACTACCCAAATTCTTGGGTTTAGCATAAACACTCTCAACGAGAGTTAAGCATACATATCCAACCCGTTTACCCGGGATGATTGCTTATAACATAAATTCTTCATCCTATCCGTACAACGGATTAAGCTTCTAGCATTTAACATAGCATACGATACCATCCGTTCAAAACGGATGGAAGCTTATTCATGAGCGACTTATTCACTAGAACCGGTCGACTCGCATAACTTATCACGATCCTCATAAAGCCAAACCCGCAAGGGATTTGCTAGTTAGTTCTAATCACTTTAACATTTTAACAATATCTAGTTATGATGTTGTAACAAGATTATAAATAAGATATTTGTATGCAACGAAACATACCTCGGTCTTGTGATCCTTCCGATTTCTTAGAATTCGAACCTTCTTCCTTCACACCTAGATCAACATATTCATTCATCCGTTTAGTACCCTAACTTTCATTCCATCACATTTCAATTTACACATAATCACTCTTTCAAGCATTTCATCAAACACCTAGTGTGCATTACATTAATAAAGCATAGTGTACAAGCATTTTAAGCATGATTTGCTATATCATCCTATATGTCATCACTAGGCAATCTAATTCTTTCAATTCTTTTAATCTTCATCAATTTATTTAGCATTCGGGTACTACGAGCTGAATTACATGCCAATTACAAACATTCATCATCCTAAAAATCTTTACATTCATAACACAACTTTCACAAAGTGGGTTTATAGAGAGTTTCCTTCAATTTACAAAATCTAAGCATGATTTCTACCCTAGGGAGCATCCTTAACATCTAAACAACACAAATCATATCACAATTTCATGATTGGGTCAAAACCCTTCTTCTACAATTCATCAAAACTAGAAATTCGACTTACCACTTGATGGCGTAGGGGTAATAGATCGAGATTTCACTACATGCAACTGATAAGCATTGATTCTTCTTGTTAATTAGGTGATTTTGATGAGAACAAGGGTGAACCCTTGTTCTTTCTTGGCTCCAGTCGATCCACACACGTACTGTGTGTGGGTTGTTTTTGTTTTTCCCCTTAATTAGCCCCCAATATTCATTAGTTACATAATTGGTCCTCCCACATGAGGGAGTGTTTAACTTAAGTCTTTTTCTTAACTAGTTACCATTTAATAAAAACTTTCCACTAACCAAGTTAATTTCTTTATTTATCATTTACCATATTTTGGGGTGTTACAATTTCTTAATCACTTGAGCCGACGCCTTATATAAGAAGTAATAGTTGGGGAGGCTTTCCAAAACAACTTTGATTAACGTTATTCTACCACCGATTGATAGTAAACCCGCCTTCCATTTAGCAAGACGAGCGTCGAATATATCGTATACTGGTTTCCAATTACTCACCCAATTCATATGAGCCCCCACCATAAGACCAATATATTTGAAGGGAAAACTACTCGCTTGACATCCAACAACCACAACCATATTAGTAAGCTCAACCGATCGCACCCCAATAGCATAAATATTAGACTTATCAATATTTATTTTAAGACCCGAACAAATATGGAACACTCGGAGAATACGAACCACATTTTTAATATTAGAAGGTGACCATTCCTCAAGTATGATAGCATCGTCCGCATACAATAAGTGAGACACACACGGACCGTTGGGAATTTGTACTCCCGAAAAAGCGTCAACGCTTCTGGCTTTATCGATCATACACGAGAGCATCTCCATCACCATGATAAAGAGGAATGGCGAGATGGGGTCCCCCTGCCGCAGACCTTTTTGGCATTGGAATTCAAAGGTCGGGGATAGATGACTATACAATATGATTGAACTATTAAATGAAAGGATATACGACTATAATTTAAGTTTTAGTTAAAAACTTGATATATTATATTCTAAAAAAATACGTGGCATTGATAAATAAGAGGTTGTAAAAGGAAGAGGAAACATATTTATCGCAATTCAATCATAGGGCTAAACTGTGCTTGATTAGTACTGGCTTTCGTTAAACTGAAGAAGCGAAATGAGAATGTCAGTCTTGTTTTCTTTATTTGTGTTCTTTAATTTAATATGCTTTTATAGCAAGTTTCCATTTTATAGGAGCCGTTCGCGTAATTAAATAAAAATAAACAAATTCTTTATTAAAATGATTACAATACAGAAATAAGAAAACAAATTACTGGTACAAATACAACTGAAATAAAATGAAATACAAGAACATAGATGAAGAAGAAGGCTGAGGCACGTGTTCAACATGCTTCCCTTAAAACAAATTCCGAGTCTCCCAGTAGTACTCGTTTTGTTTCCCAGGGTACAACAGCCGGAGCAGTAGTACTGCCGGAGTAGACCTACAACCCGAAGGTTACCTGAAACTGCAAGAAAAAGATCAGATAAACTGTTGAGAGAAGTGAGTATTGCTGTTGTGTAGCTGGTGTCTACTGCAGCTAGGTATGGAGCTGTATTTATACAGCTCCCGGTTTGAAACAGCCAAAAACGAATTAAATGAGAGGTTTAAATTGCATTAAACGTCTTCAATGCAATTTAATACGTCATTTAATTCTCAGTCAAAGCCTGTTAACTCGTCAGTTACGAAGCTGGACTGAAACTGCACTGTCATTCAATGCTGAAAGCTTCTACGCGTGCGTGCGCGCAAGCCACACTGGTGCGCGCGCGCCCAGGTGTGCACGCCCATGCGCGGTGCGTCCTCTTGGCTCACAGCCATCCGCGCGTGCGCCACGTCACCTGTGAGCCTCTACGAGCACGCCGTTTTGGCTCACTTTGGTGCGCCGCGCAGACACCTCACGCGCTTCGAACCTGCACTCCATGCACCAGCAACTGGTCCTATTCGTTTTGACCCATGCACCATGCGCAACCGCGCGCCTTCGTGCTACGTATACCCGCGCGCGGACTGCCACGTCACGCGCTTCGAACCTTCACTCCACTTGGTCCCTGCAGCCTATGAGATCCACCACGCGCACGTGGTGAAAAATACAAAGGCGGCTCGCGGTGATGCGAAGGGCAAAGTGCGCCATCAAAGTGCCACATTGCGCCTCATCGCCCACGCCACGCGCGCGAGCGTGTGCGAGTGCGAAACAATAAGGATAGAGAGTTCCCACTTAAATACCCCTTTAAGTTCCATCTCTCATCCGATGTGGGACAAGGTGCTACTTTCCCTTTTGTTTCAGCATTGAATGTTCCAAACACCCAACTTTGAGCATCGATATTTCATTCATCTTAGCTCCGTTTTGGACGTGGTTTAGTTCGTTGTGAAGCTCTTCCAACATAGAACACAAACCCACAAATAAATATATAAAACCCGCTTATTTTATTATATTTATTTCTAGTCAAAAATAGGAAAAAATCATTTTCCTATATTTGTGAAAAATGCTATTTTCACCTATTTTCCAACACATTTTGCATACTAACTAGTTGATGCCCCGTCCACGTTGCGGGGCGATGGCCGAATAATGAGCGAGTGTTAGTCAGCTCATTGACACGGAAAACAATTAGATTGAGTCAACCAATTAAAACAAAACACTTTTATAGTTTTGATAAAAAAACTAAAACAATGGCAATATTGTAATTTTTAACTGAGGGAAAGTTGTATTTTTTGACTGAGGTAAAATCGTAATTTAACAAAAGCTAAAGTAATGGCAGTACTGTAAATTTGAACATGTGGCAAAATTGGAAATTTTCACAGGGGTAAATTCGTAATTTTTAACTTGGGGTAACAACGTAATATAAATTTGAAGTAAGGGCACAATCATAATTTTAAGCTTGAGGCAAAAGCACAATTGTATTTTGAACCGAGGGCAAAATCGTAATTTTGAGTTGGGGGCAAAAACATAATTTTATTTTGAAGTGGGGAAAAAACGTAATTTTGAATTGAGGGCGAAATCACAATTTTTAAACGGGGAAAAATCAAATTTTTGAACAGAGGGCAAAATCATAATTTTTAAGTGGGGGCAAAAACAAAATTTTATTTTGAACTGGGAGCGAAAAGGTAATTCTGAGCTGAGGGCAAAACCACAATTTTATTTTGAATGGAGGGAAAAATCGTAATTTTGAGCTGGGACAAAAGCGTAATTTTATTTTGAGCTGGGGGCAAAAACCGTAATTTTAAAGAGGGACAAAAACGTGATTTTAGAATGGATATAAAATAATAAACTGATTGGTCCAATGGGAGAGTGCCAGACAAAGTCGTAATTTTGAATTGAGGGCAAGATCGTAATTTTGAGATGGGGACAAAAAACGTAATTTTATTTTGAGCTGGGGGAAAAAACGTAATTTTAAAATGGATACAAAACAATAAACGTGTTGGTTTCGCTCTTATATGTGAAGGAAAATATTTCAAACTATCCATCAAATATATTTCACAGGAATGGACGGTTGTAATTCCGTCTGGGGTATTATATACCCGGGCTATGAAGAGGCATGCCACTGAGCCCTATCCGGCCGCCGTTAAAAAAAAATATGTATATATTTCACAGAATATCGGTTTTTCTTTAATGGAGTACATCTAATTAATGTATTTTGTTTCTTCTTTCTTTTGTTTTATTTGGGAGTTCATACACAGCTGTGTTTTTTTTGGTATGACATGAAATACGTGACATGCATTTCTTTGGTAGGTGTCATTTCCAATATATTATATACTAGTTGATGCCTCACCCGCGTTGCGGGACGATAACCGAATAATTCTCAATCAATCTAAAACGATGATAAGATTGTATTTTTTGGCGCATGGCAAAACTGTAATTTTTCAGGACTAATGAGCAAGTGTTAGGCAGCTCCTTAGACAAGGGAAAAAATTAAATCAAGTCAACCAATTAACTTTTTTTTTTATAATTTTGCAAAAAAAAAACTAAAACGATGGGAAAAAACGTAATTTTGAACTGAGAGCGAAATCATAATTTTTTTCAGGGATAAAATCGTAAATTAAATTGACCAATGGGGGAGTGTCAGACATCTGCCGCATGACTGTAATTTTACACTGGGGGACAAATTTGTAATTTAACCAGGGAAACAAAAAAAAAAAAAACGGTAGAGAAAATGTAAATTTAATTTTAGGGCAAAAGTGTAAATTTAAACTGGGCAAAATCGTAATTTTGAACCGAGGGCAAAATTGAAATTTTTAGCTGGGAGCAAAGACATAAATTTATTTTTAAGTCAGGGGAAAAAACATAACTTTGAACTGATGACAAAATCCTAATTATCATGGGAAAAAAATTAATGGTAAAACTGTAAATTTAAACGGGGCAAAGACGTAATTTTGAACCCAGGTAAAAATTGAAATTTTTAGCTGAGAGCAAAAACGTATATTTGTTTTTAAGTGGGGGTAAAAACAGAATTTTGAACTGATGGCAAAATCGTAGTTTTAAACGGGATAAAAGCGTAAATTTGTTGGGTCAACGGGGAAGTGCCAGGCAGCTGACTGACACTATGACTTTTGCTGCCCATGTGACCCAATAAAAAGAAACAACTATGCCGGCAGACATTAAGGTTTGTAGTTGTTGAAAATTAGTTAGTCTATAAAATATTATTCATTTCTATTAACTGTATTAACTCAAACATTCTGTATAAAAAGAACTTAATTATAAGACTGATTAGTCCTAGTAATATAATAATTGTAAAATTGTATTCCATACCTGGCTTGATACATATTAGTATGGTTGTAGAAACCGCTAGTTGCTAGTCAGCCGGTGGGGTTAGGACTAGCGATTAATCGGGATTAACGGCGATTAATCGGGATTAACGGCGATTAATCGGGATTAACGGGGATTAATCGGATATAATCGGGATTAATTGTAATTAATTAGAAATTAATCAAGATTAATCGATGCCTAGTCGGGATTTTTACAACCATGCGTATTAGTATTGATATATTGGATATGCCAGTTAATTTATTAAAATTACCCATGAGAATTTTTTCATACCATTTTAATTTCTATATAGTTCTATCATCCAGAAAAATCAGAAATATAGTTTTACCCATGCTATTTTTTTAAAGGAAGTTGTTACATGTATGATTCAGGTAAACGGGTGTGTATTTCGGATAATCAAGTCATGAATCACTTAATATCATACACGACTAATATCCGCAAATTATTTTAAAAACTAATCTCATACCTAAATACCCGTCCGGCATATATTGAGTTTACCTAACGGGTTCGAATTCGTTTCTCATATTTAAGTGTATTATGTAGTTCGCAATAAAGTTTACTAGCTAATTGTGTGTATTATGTAATTCGCAATAAAGTTTACTGGCTAATTGCTATTATGAAATTAAATTGTAATTTTCATGTTTTTGAAGGCGTTCATGTATTTGTAACCTTGTCAACTTTGTTAGGTTACAAATGACGTGAAATACCGCCTCCATAGACGTGAAAGGCTCATGTGTTAGTGTTGTCACGAATGTTGATCCGGTAAGTGTGGATATTTATATGAAATTAATGCAACGGCCAATCAAAACACCTCATATAACTAAGAGCATTATTGCATAACACATGGTCTTATCGATCCATGCCGACTTTTGGGAAATATGCTAGTTTTTGTGTTTGAACAGCTAGACGACCAACTGGTTGAGCTTTCACATCAAACTCAGAGGTACACGGGAGAATCGGGTTCGAAATCAGGAGACTCTCCATTTAGGGCTAGGTGCATCCTGACCCTCAATCCACCTGAGGGTAACAACCCACTGAGAATGGATATCATAGGTATTTCATTCTCATTCGGTCCGCTCCAGGAGGAAACCACGCAACCATGGCTAGTGTAAAACCCCCTGACCTCACCTCTTGTGGTGAGTGGGGATCGAACCGCTGCCTCTATTGAGGACAACAATCCTTTCCATGTTTTTTTTTTAAAACTTAATTTTTCACTTTTAACCCAAACATTTCAATGATGATATAACTTGGGTTCATCTCGAATGTACTAAATCATTATTTGAACTTTACTAAACTTAAATCAATCACTATGAATTTGGGGACTGGAATCAGGACCGGACCTATAGTACAGGTAATCGAGACTTGGATCTAGGGTCTTCGAAAAAAATAGGGCCTTCACTTAAAAGAAAATTAATATGCTAATGTCACGGCCACAACCCCGGTTTTACCCGGTCCAGGAGCCGCGGGACAGGAACCCGTGGTATTTGTTAATTGAGTTGACAGCGAAAGATTTTACAGGATCGTTTAAAACTTGAAATGCCCGATTATTTTATTCCATAATTCGGGATAACCCCTGTAATTTACAAAAGAGGAATTTCACAAGTAAATTCCCTGATTTATAAAACATGTTTATTCATTTTAACTGAGCCACCTCTTCAAGCTGGTTAGTGCTCCGTAGCACGTTTTTCTTGATTCACAGCAGGTCGCCTGAAACATGTTTTAAAATATTTTATCAGCGGGGAAATGCTGACGAGTAATTCAGGTTACATAAAATGACACATTAGTTATCAATTACAGCATAAGAGAGATTACAATGACTTCTATCTTATTTTTATCTGGCGCCGTGTCACCTGGTGACGATGGTCATACCACTATTGGGTCCTTCCCCAAGTAGTAATGATTATCACTGTTAGGATTTATTAGCCTAACCGTGAGAAATTAGTAATGTGCACAATACCCCACTAGCCAGTGATTCAAGATAACCACGACTTAATCCCTGTAATTATAACTTTTTGGAAATAAATGGAGTATTGTAAAATACTTTTGATAAAAGAGAATGACTCACATTGCAGATTTAAACGGGCAGAGTTTAGCCTACTGATTAGCCTTGTAACCTAAATTAATTAACAATGCACACGACTAGGTCAGTAACTTAAATCAACATTTACGATAACTCACGAGATTAAAATCCTCACAACGAATGACAAAGTGCAACACTTAAACATCCATCGAATTCACGACGAATGACAAAGTGCAATACTTAAACATCCATCGAATTCACGACGAATTACAAAGTATAGCCCTAATTTGGGCAACACTTAAACATCCATTGGATTGATTTCAATTGATCGGACATTGAATCGTAGCAGCGATCGAGTTAATACCCTGTATCGTAGCAGCTCCTCACTATTGTAAAAGTAAATTTCAAATTTGAGCAGCCAAACTTCGTTTTTGAGTTTTGGTTTCGACATCAGTGGACTGCTCATGGCCATTTCTATTTATAGGTGAAATTTGGGTCTCACGCGGCCCGCGTGATCCTTCACTTGACCCTTACGCGGCCCGCGTGGCCACCTAGTCTACGTGTAGGGTTGCTGGGTCATGCGTAGGGTTGCCAGGTGGATGCCATGTGGCCCGGGAACGCTTATCCGGTCAAACACATGTTGACGCGGCCCGCGTGAGGTTATGCTTAACCCTTACGCGGCCCGCCTGAAGACCAGAATTCTTGTTTTCTTGGTTTTTCATGCACGTTAGGGTTTCAGGGGTCCGGGTTTTCACTTACGGGTCGTTTTGGGACATTTTTGTAGGTCCTTATATCCTCCCCACCTTATTTAAAATCTCGTCCTCGAGATTTACTGAAATAAGTGAGGATATTTTCGCTTTATCTCAGATTCCAGCTCCCAAGTGTATTCTGGTCCTCTCTTTGAATCCCACTTGACTTTGACCAACGCTAGTCGCTTGTGCTTGAGAAACTTGATCTTTCTGTCTTCTATTTGCAGTGGCTTCTCAACAAATTTTAGCTTTTCATTTACCTCTACATCTTGAAGAGGTACTACCAGGGATTCATCAGATAAACATTTCTTGAGGTTGGATACATGGAATACATCATGTACTCCAGCTAGCTCCTCTGGTAGTTGTAAGCGATAAGCAACTGGTCCTATTCGTTGGACTACTAGGAATGGTCCTATGTACCTTGGACTTAGCTTTCCCTTCTTACCAAATCGTACTACTCCTTTCCAAGGAGAAACTTTCAATAGTACTTTGTCTCCTACTTGGAATTCTAACGGCTTGCGTCGATTATCGGCATAACTCTTCTGACGATCTCGAGCCGTTTTCAGTCTTTCCTTGATTTGAGTAATCTTGTCAGTAGTTTCTTGCACTATTTCAGGACCTGATAGTTGGCTTTCTCCTATTTCTGCCCAACAAACTAGAGTTCTGCACTTGCATCCATACAGGGCTTCGAACGGGGCAGCTTCGATGCTTGAATGATAACTATTGTTATAGGAGAATTCAATTAAAGGTAGGTGGTCATCCCAATTTCCACCAAAATCTATCACACATGCCCTGAGCATGTCTTCCAGGGTTTGAATCGTCCTTTCACTTTGTTCGTCCGTTTGAGGATGATATGCAGTACTTAGATTTAGTCGGGTCCCCATTGCTTCCTGGAAACTTGTCCAGAAATGTGAGGTGAAACGACTATCCCTATCCGATACAATGGAGAGTGGGACTCCATGTAAGGATACTACTTCATCTACATACAACTTGGCTAATCTTTCCATGCTAAAGGTTTCTTTCATGGGTAGAAAATGAGCTGATTTGGTTAATCGATCCACAATTACCCAAATCGCATCATTACCTTTTCTGGTTTTGGGCAACTTAGTAACAAAATCCATTGTTATAAGTTCCCATTTCCAAACAGGCATTTCTAATTGTTGAAGTAATCCTGAAGGTTTCTGGTGTTCTGCCTTAACTTGTGAACAGGTAAGACACTTAGATACATATCTAGCTATGTCCTTTTTCATTCATATCCACCAGAAGTTATTTCTTAAATCTTGGTACATCTTATTGTTACCAGGATGCATGGTATACCTAGATTTATGGGCTTCTTCTAAAATCTTATTTCTTAATTCTCCTTGCTTAGGTACCCAAATCCTTTTCTTGTGGAATCTCCAAATTCCATCAGTTCCTTGCTCTAATTCCTTTATTCGTCCTTTCATTCCTTCAGCATCATCCTTGATTGCTGTTTCCCGAACATTCTTCAGTTGTTCCATTAAATCTAACTGTAGATTTAATCTAAGAGCACAAACTCACTTTTGCTTTTTCATGATACTTACAACTTAAGGCATCTGCAACTACATTTGCCTTTCCTTTGTGATATTGAATATCACAGTCGAAGTCACTTAGAATTTCCATCCATGTCCTTTACCTCATGTTTAATTCTTTTTGTCCGAATATGTATTTTAAACTCTTATGATCTGTGTAGACAGTAAACTTACTTCCATACAGATAGTGTCTCCAAATTTTAAGGGCAAAAATTATGGCTCCTAGTTCTAAGTCATGAGTCGTATAATTTTCCTCGTGCTTTTTCAATTGCCTTGAGGCGTACGCAATTATCTTTTTGCGTTGCATTAGCACACATCCTAATCCTAGTTTAGAAGCATCACAATATACTTCAAAATCCTCTGATCCTTCTGGTAAGGCTAGAATTGGGGTGTTGGTTAAATTTTGTTTTAAAATCCTAAAAGCCTCTTCTTGCCTGGGTCCCCATTCAAACTTAACTGCTTTACAGGTTAGCTTAGTTAATGGTACAGCTATCTTGGAAAAATCCTTAATGAATCGTCGATAGTATCCTGCTAACCCTAGAAAGCTTCTAATTTCCATAGCTGATTGCGGGACCTTCCATTTGGTGATTGCTTCTATTTTAGAGGGATCTACATGAATACCTTCATGATTTACCATGTGACCTAAAAATTGCACTTCTTGCAGCCAAAATTCACACTTCGAGAATTTGGCGTAAAGCTTTTCTTTTCTTAACAAAGTTAAGAGTGTATGTAAGTGCTTACGATGCTCGTCCTGACTTTTGGAATAAATAAGTATATCGTTGTAACACCCATCTAATTTTACTTGATTTTAATAATAGATTATACCATTTCTAATAAAATATTGTTTTAGTAATATGACTTTCATTAACGAAGTTGATAAGTAACATCAACCTTAGTCAACTAATGACTAAGTTAAAACATTTCAAAAGTTGTTTAACAAGTGTTTACAACCCATACACAAAAACGACTAAAGATTTAAAACATTGCGAAAGCTTCAAAATGTAGTGTTCGGTTCTTCATCATTGCTTGATCGCCATCCGTAAGTTCACCAACATCGCCTAATGTCAAAACCACATCAAAGGTTAATTTTGACAATAATATAACACGTATAATTGAAATCTAGCATCAAAACAATTGAAAACAAATAAAAATTTCGGATCAGAGTCGCTCGAGCCCCGCGAGAGGTCTTACGCGGGCCGCGAGAACCCCTCGCGTGTCGCGGCGTGTTCCAGGTGACCTTCCGCGTGGCGCGGGGGGGGGGTCATGTTTTCCAGCAGCTCCAGTTTTGTGAGCTGCATTTGCTGCCAGCTTCGGAAAATCCAGTTTTTAACTTCGTTTGGCCATATCTTTTGACTCGTAAGTCCGTTTTAAGTGATTTTTCTTCCTATATGTCTGTAAATTCATTACCGACATAACTATTATAAATTTGATACCCAAAATTTAATTTAGGGACCGAAAGACCATATGTCATTATGTAATTATTCGACCCATTCTAACCTTACACATTTTACTACCATTTAACTAATAAACCTATGGCATCTTATGCCCAACATCCGAGGCTTGTTATCACCCACATTTCTGACCAATTTCATGGTTTAATGCCTTTGTGATTATTATCGCCATTATCGACTACTAGAACGCTTAAAACTACAATTTTCACAACTAATGGATCCGTTGGCTCATCTTGTGGAACCATCCACTTATGATGATTACCAATTGGTTCGTTGACTATACTAAGTCTATTAATTCACATTCCAACCATAATCAATATAAAGTCAACGCAAATTTCGATTCAACAATAAGATTTACGAAACTTATCAACAACTCACTTAATGTAACCAATAAAGTTACGTACCTTCAAAGTAGACCTTTCAAACGTGGTTCGCCACCCGCTTGTCCGCTTGACGCTCCCGCGCCCGTTCCTATAGAGTTCATATATGATATGTTTAGAACTCTCTTTAAATCATAATTCGCATAATACACCAAAACATCATGATTATGCGTTGAACTTGGAAATTTCAATTTTTAAGCCTTCATAGAGGCATTTCAACAAACACTTCATGGGCAGATTTTTACAAGATTAAACATCAAATCTCTAATTTATTATTTAGCCCTAATTTCACATCATTCAACCTTTTTACATGATTGATAACTTCAAATTTTCTGGAATCACTTCAAAATTGCCAAATTACAATAGATTAACAATCTATTTCCTAGTGTTCATCAAATTACACATAACCCACTAATCACCTACAATGGTGTTCATGGATTCACCAAAATTTCTTATGATTTCAACTTCTATTTGTCTAGGGTTTTGTCCCTAGACACTGTAGTTGTTTCTAATCATCATAATACACACATGCAACTAGAATTTCAGATTTTTCCCAATTTCATGAGAATTTCAAGTTGAGAGTTTTCCTTAAATTTTACATACCTTGTAATCCTCTTGCGATGAGGATCACGATTCTAAGCTCGGATTTTCGTTTGGACCAGATTTGCACCTCCAATTTGAGAGTTTAAGTAGAATTTTAGGGTTTGAAAGTGGGGGTGTCGCCCCCTGCTTGTTCTAATCGACCAGACATCCTTAATGGGTGTTTGGTTTTGATTTTTATTCAAAATTAATAAGATAGTTTCAATTCTTACAACTTAGGCCCTTCCACTTTGTTCCACTTATAGTTTAGTTGCTTTTAACCCTATTATAAGCTATTTCTAGACTTGTAACTAACTAGGTTAAAATTCCTAGTTAGTAAATTCTCGTTTATTTATACTTTATAATTCTAATATAAAGTTTTATATTTTCGGGGTGTTACAATCGTTGATAAAGACAATTACAAATTTATCCAAGTACGGTTTACAGATCCTATTCATCATATCCATAAATGCTGCAGGAGCATTTGTTAGTCCGAAGGGCATGGCTGTAAACTCGTAGTGACCATACCTAGTTCTGAAGGCAGTTTTTGTAGGTCCCGTTTTTCCGGTGAGGATCGATAACGAAAACCTATCCTTGTTTATCACAAACACGGTAACGGGTGCGGAATCCCCGTGACGGTGCAAACCAAACACAGAAAGTAATGAACACGGATTAACCAATGAAACACACTCTATTGATTAAACGGGATGAGAACCAATTACAACTGATACACACACACAGTTTGACAGTATAACTCTCAGGGTATTCTCTCATCTATTTCACACAGAAACTGTGAGGGGTATTTATACTAGACACAGGCATAGACTGACGAAACGCATAAAGGCCACGACGAAACACTAAAGTCGACGAAACACATTCTGTTTCGTCGACATACATATTAATTCTAATTCTTGTTTCTTGTTTCGTCGAGTTATAGATAAGCCCAGACATAAGTCAAAGCCCATCACAATATTACGGCCCAATGTTGAAAAATCACGGCCCAGATTTGGTTACGTTCAAGACTTTCCATAATTTCAACCATGTGACATCATCATGACATCATCATGATGATGTCATGGTGATGTGTTGAGGGAATGGGTCCGCGACTCTCCGTGCTTCGCGTGTCGAACTCTGGGGCGCACGACGGAGGAATGTCGTGACGTCGGACTTGAGCCGGACTTAACCGAGTCGACCCGAACCGAAACGAATCGAGTCGAGTCGCGTCCACATAAAATGTACCAACAAACTCCCCCTTGGACGCTACTCGTGAGGTTCGTCTTCTGTGTCTTTCATGTCGGAGGATCTTCAAAGTCTTCATGCGTCGTAAGTAGAAAGTGTATCAACAAACTCCCTTTTTCATTCAGGTAGTGTGTTAACAAACTCCCCCTTAGAATGAACTCTCCATTGAGTTATGCCCGTGAATCTTTTGATCTTCAATTCTTTAGATCCTTGTGGTGTTGATGAAGGGTTAGCGGCAACTCGATCATTTTTATCTTTTGAGTGCCTTCACATCGTGTCTTCATTACAAAGCTTGTCATCGAACATGTTCTCCTCGCCTTTAGCATCTGCAGATGCAAGAAAGCTAAACGCGTAATAGTGAGGTGATATGAATGAGATGATTTGAGGCTAACTTAAAGGTATGCATGATATAAGTAACGATAGTAACCGTAGAATGATGCTTAATCCTCGTGTCAAGTACGAATAAGTAAGTATAAAAAGGGTAGTTTTGTTGTAGTTTTAACTAGTCATTAAATGTTTATAGTATGTGTATGATAATATGTTGGCCCCTTATATGAATATGAAAGTAATACGAAGGAATGTTAGTAATGAGATGTTGGGGTTTGCTCATAGTGAACAAAATGAAATATCGTATATGATATATGAATAGAATGAAATAAATCAATTTATTTTAAATAAGTAAGAATATGAATGCATTATGTTTAATTAGAGAGATAGAAACAAGTTGTAAACTTAGGCCTGTACGAGCAATAGTATACATTTTGAATGAATTCAATGAATGAACCGCTAGTGATGATGTGTGCTAGGAACTAGCACTATAAAGTGAAAACGACACTAATAAGAGCTCTGGATAAGATTTCGACCTTTATGTGACTGTAAATGCAATTTTCTTAATTTAAGAACGTAGGGACAATGCGTATGATTATGTTTATTTTTCCAGAGACTAGCGTTATACCATGAAGACGACACTAATAAGAACTCTGGATCGGGTTCTTAGAGTTAGAAGGTCGTCAACGAGACGGGATCGCGGTCAAGTTGATGGGGCGGAAAGAAAAGATAGTTAATCTTAAGTGGAAATGAGCAAGGTTTCGAGGACGAAACCTCTTTTAAGGGGTAGCCTTGTAACGCCCCAAAATCCCTATTTTGACTATGGGCGAGCGTTTAAATAGTTTGGCATGATGTTGGGTAACTAGGGGCACTTAACCTAGTTAAATGTAATGTTAACTTCTAAGTGTAAGTATGTAGTAGTGTAAACATATGAACTAATAAAACTATAAGGGTTGGAAATGCACATCTAAAAAGATGTATTTATATAAATAAAAGAAAGAAAGAAATAAAAGAAAAAGAGAAGGTGCAAGTGTGTGTGTTTGTTCGAAGACCAGAGCCAAAGAAGAAGGGGAGACCCTTCTAATCACAGAAATCCAGCCAATTGAAGCCCTAATCGTGGCTGTTACTCATGCATGTCAATGATTTCTTGATCATCTAGGCCTATTAAAGCTCAAGGTAAGAAGAATTTGATAGTTTGATGATCTTGAATATGTTGGGTTTCAAGAAATTCCATGAGTTTATATGAAATTAGTATGATATTGAACAAAGATTACCATCTAGAACATTATAAATGCTTAAAATTGATTAAATCAATGTTGGGAGTGAAAACCCACTAAGAGTAGAATGAGTATGAGTTGTAAAGTGTGAAATTGGATGAGAGTATGTATGATGATTGCTTATATTGATAAATTGTTAGCTAGAACTGAATTAGAAGAGAAGTTATGTGAAATTCTATTGAATTTGATATTCTTGATGATATTGATATGAATTGGTCATGTTATGCAAATGATACTTGTACACTATGCTTAATTAATGGTACGCCCACCAAGTGTATGTTGAAATGCCTAAGTGAGGTTAGGATGCAAAATTTTATGAAAAAGCTTGGTGTATATAGGAACGAAATACGAAAATGATGACATGATCATGTTAAATTACTAGTTTGAATGTGGTTGTAAGCACATTTGCATCATGAGTAGGTAATGTATATGGTGTCTTTCGTATAGCCTATTTTGATGTTACGAGTAGATGAGAATAAGTCAAAAGTTCATATGATGAATTGTCGATTTCTGAAAGTCAACTACGCATAAGAAGCATGATATGATTTGTTGTAGTAAAAGTAGGATTATAGGAAGTCGTATGTTACATGTTATGTCAATACGTGATATTTGTGATGACATGATTAATTACATGAGTTTGAAAGGATATGTATTTGATTATATGTCTTATGCTTGTTTGTTGTGACTAAAGAAAGTCAAATGTGAAATATGCGATGGATATGATCGTTAACATGTGCAGTTGTTTATGCTAACGAGAATATGATTTGGTGGGATGAACGTAGAGGAATCATGTCAAGATGGACTCAAGCATGAAAGGCTAACGGGTCAAGAGGAGGCAAGGAAGCGGATACGGACACTGATGCACAAGGTAAGTGATTTCCGTAATCACTTCTTAGTTTGTTTAAGTAAGGTAGTGTTCTAGTTAATTAAGTATGATTATTGAAGTCAAGTATGGATTTGGTTGTATGAAATCGATGATTTTCGCTAAGTAGACCGAACGGGTCAAAAATGATGTCTTATTGTTATAATGGAATGATGCCTAAGTAACGGCTACGATATTATAACCGGGTAATGGGTAGGATTGCATATAAGTATGCTAACCAAGAAACGGAGACGCGGTTTAATAGTCAAAATACTCGGTTGTAAATTATGAGTAATGGATAAACAATTTATGAATGGAATTGTATTAACAAAGTTTAACTTCGTATAATTGAATAAAATAAATGAGTTTAACGCATACCGGGTATCGGGTGCATAAACTCCATGTAAAAAAACTCAGGATAACGTAGAAGTATTATAGTTATAATGTTCATGTAAGTTTTGGGCTAAAACAAATGAGTTGTTTGATGAAAATATGAACGGGTCGAATAATTCGTAAATGAATAATAAGTCGAAAGCGTATAAGTTAAGAATTTCCTTAACCCGGATGTTGGATTTTAAGTTCACATGATAGAATATCAAATTACGATCACGTAGGAAGAAACGGGAGGTAAACGGATAAACGGTTTGAAAGTTAAGGCCGTTTTCGTAAAAAAGGATTAAACTGGAAAATCTACAGCTGGGTTGCAGCGTAACCTACGGTTTAGCCGTAGGCTACGGTACTGGAGGGCCTGTTTTGTTGATTATTAATGAAGCGTAAGCTACGGTCTGTAGACCGTAGCCTACTACATGATTGATAAAATTGTTAGATGTTGTTGTTTGATGGTGTATGAGGTAAATTATGATATCTAACAACTTTTTACACTTATAATACTAACATTTAAGGTTTTTAAATGTGGTTTAGGTCTCTAATATGTGCTAATAGGATGGACTAAGGGTCGTCGCCGACGCCTTTCCCATGTTCCAAATGATGAAATTTGTTATTTAAGTTGTTCGGTGTACCGTAAGCTTCGGTACACTAACCGTGGTCTACGGTGGGCCTCACAAACTTGATTTTGATTGTTTCCTTGATGTTTATGGGTTATAAATCCAAGTCTAAGCCCCATGAAATAAATGCACAGGTACGTAAGTGTCACACCCCAACCGATGGCGGAATCATCGGGGCGCGGCACTCGGCGAATCAGATTGCTCAAGAGAATCCATAACAACTATATTGTGATAATATTTAATACATTCGTTATCCCATACTAACAAATAATACAATCACGTAAGTTATCACAGATTTCTTGTCCTCTCGAACAATACAAATCCGACAACATAGATTTTAGTTTAGTTTCTAGACTTCCTAGCTTGATTTGATATAGTCTGCGATCTAACCTGCAACATACGTTAAAATATTTGTCAATACAAAAGTATTGGCGAGTATACAGGTTTGATATGTATAGCATAATAGATAAAAGTGTAGCGAATCTCCACATGCATAAACGTAACACACGACATATATACTCACAAAGCTGATACTACCAACTAAGTCCTCGATGCTCGAATATGCGATGGCAAACTAGACCCCGTCGGGCGCAATAGTACTATACTAGTCGTGGTGGGACGTCGCGAGTATAAGCCCTAGCACATATGCAACTAGCATCACGTATATCTATGCATAACAGTTATTCGTAAGTGATAATTCGATTGATTTGATAATTTGTTTGATAGATTCGATTTGTTATAAACGTATGTTACACCCAAAAAATGATTAAAAGGGTTCAAGCATACTCATAGTGCGTATTGGTTTGGATTGACGGGATTATGTCCGAGAATATCCTGGTTTTAGACTGATCACCTGAGTGTTTGGTGGCGCGTTAAAGAATAACGGAATACGCGAAAACGAATGAAAATTAGATTGAGGGCTGGCCCGTTCGGATGGGATGTTCGATCGGATAGCCTGTTCGATCGGATGGGCTGTTCGATCGGATAGCCTGTTCGATCGGATGGGCTGTTGATGCAATTGTCTTGCGAGGTAGACTCCCCAGAGTCCATCGATGAGGCGATTGCATTGCGTTTGCAGACTTACGACAAGTCTTGCGATGATGCGATTTCAGTTGTTACGCCTTGCGATTGAGTGTAGTGTATTGAAAATAATCAAAATAGTATAATAGGTCTAATAACGTTCAACTCCACCTGGCACTTTCTGCACGAAACGTCGGTAGTATGGCAAAGCACACCTTGCTTTACCCCTATTACTTAAATCTCGTGCTTCGGTGTCATACTTTGTTGAAACGCTTATGGCACCTTAGTATTCACTACGATCTCCGTGCACTGACCCAAATAATCCCGTGTGCACCCGTGATTAATCGTTCCTTGCACGTTTATCGTACCTCGTTCTAAGAGTGTAGTGGGGGTAAAACACATTATTTCGTGATATTGTATATAGTATGTGTGTGACTCTAGTCTAAGTGCGACGACTAGAGTGTGGAAGAGAATACTCATAGTGGCAACATCGAGTAATAGAGCAGGTTCAAAACTTAGAAATTAACGTCGAAAATTGTATCATTACAACTTTATCCTATGCTTGGTAGATGTTTGATGCTGAAGACTTTTGCTGGAGCTGTTGTTGTTGTACTCAAGTTCGCGGTTCGATGCGGCAGTTGCGGGTGAAGTGACCGTAACGATTGCAGTTATTGCAATAGCGACAGTCAGCCCCAACTGAGTGATGATAGGTACACGAGTAACACTGAGGATGAGCTCCAGTGTAAGCTCGTTTTGGGAACACCGGGACTGCTTGAAGAGGCTTCGGCTACGGCAGTTCGGTGGTTGATGAGTTCGGGCTTGAAGTCTTTCGTTTGCGACTGGGTTTGTCGGTGTCTTGCGAAGAGGTGTCGTCGTTGAAGGATTAGTCTGAGGACTCACTTGCAGAATCTTTGGCCGATTTTTCGGAAGATTCGTCGGCAGATTTGTTAGAAGAATCGTTGGCAGAATCGCTAGCAGATTTGTCCGAGGAATCGTCAGCAGATTTGTCAGAAGTATCGTCAGCAGATTCGTCAGAAGAATCGTCAGAAGAATCGTCAGAAGATTCGTCAGAAGAATCGTTGACAGGATCGCCTGAAGAGTTAATGGCGATTGCTTGATGAGCTTGCTTGACAGGATTCTTTGAGAGGAACCCTTCCATGAGTCGTTTGTTGTTGATTTCTGCGGCTAAGCGGTAGGTTTCTTCGATGGTAGCAGGTCTTGCAGCTTTGACAAAGTCACCCACACACTCAGGCAAGCCGCAAATGTATTTCGAAATGGCTTTTTCTGAGGTGTTGACTTGACTCAGGCAGATTACGCTAAGCTGTTTGAACCTTGCGGTGTAGCCAGCGTTGTCACTTTCGACTTGCTTGATTTTCCAGAATTCTTCTTCCAGTTTCTGAATTTCGTGAGGAGGACAGTACTCTTTCTTCATGAGCTCTTTCAGCTCATCCCAAGAGAGAGCGTAAGCTGCGGAGATCCCACGTTTGTTACGTTTGGCGGTCCACCAGTCGAGTGCTCGTGATTGAAATACTCCGGTGGCGCAAGTAGTACGGAAACTATCGGGACACCCACTTTGACGAAGGGTAACTTCGATAGAATCAAACCACTGGAGTAGTTGAGTCACACCTCCTTCACCCGTGAATTCCATCGGGTCACAGGCTTTGAAGTGTTTGTAAAGAAAAGCAGATTGCGGCGCTTCCGTCTTAGAGTCTTCCGAGGCTCGAGAGTTGCTGAGAGAGTTCACTCGAGCGGCAATTTGAGGAATGAGCTTAACCACTTCTTTGGTCACAAGTGATGCAATCCTCTTATCGGCGCTTCGTTTGGCTCTTCTCCTAGCTGTTCGTCTCGAGGTAGAGTCGTTGGAAGGCATCTTGACAGGAAGAGACTTGGAGTGAGATTCGATCATAATGATTTTTTTTTGAGTTTTGCGATGCGATTGAGCGCGTTTACAACTTGATGCGATAGTATATTACTAATGCGAATCACATAGGAGCCACATAGGAACACGAAATTCCTAAGTTCTCACACAATGACTTGTTTGTTTATACGTGTGTATATATATATATATATATATATATATATATTTATATAGATGTAATTTGTAATCATACACATACAGGTCAATTTAGAATAAGCGAGGACGCGTTGCGGTGAGAAAACGAGAGCGAAGGCGATAGATTATGCATTAGTTTTGTTGCGAACATTCGGGTTTCGTTTTAGATTGCGATGGCTGTGCGAATTGTGCATATATAAAGCAGGGAGTGAAAATCGTTAAATCGAGAAATCGATAAAGCGTAAAGTTTCAAAACGTAAATAAGTTCCAACCATTGTAAGATCGGCGGGTCGTATGATAGAGTGCCTTGGGTGTTTAGGCGTCGACTACCCAAGGTAAACCAACTACATCTGACAAGTTCGTGCACGCGCGTTGTCCTAGAGGTCTTATGCTTCCACTGGGATGCAGCTCATGGCATTCGTCCTCCGAGTCATCGCGTGGCTCGAGTTATTGTGATAGTCGAGTCCTTGGTGAGAGCTTTTGGAAAACCAATTCATAGAGAGTGGAACGGCTTATTAAGGTACGGGTTTCACCCCTGACTTAACAGCTTTGTTCCTAATTGTGGTTATGCTCTTCGAATAAATTCGTGAGTTCCACTAGATTTCGAAGTGGAGACTTTCGTCGAGGTATGGATGTCACTCCTAACTCGATGAAAAGTTCTCGTGCTAGAAAATTGCGCTGAGTGAGCGATCTCATCGAGAGTTCTTGGTTTTCACACCTGATCTCAACTGGATCACTCGATTTTGTTATGCGAGTATTTTCGAAAACATGTGTATTGTGTCAGCCTTAGGAAAGGCTAAGTAGTATTCCAGCCTTAGGAAAGGCTTCTTCGTGTGAAGCTGCAGTAAGCGGTGTTCACACAAAGTTATAGCTTTTAGAAATTTCGATCGAGAGTATCCAGTAGGCCCGATACAAACCTTGCTGGTTCGTACGAGTCGGTCTGTTGGTACTTAGACTATAGACTAGGTCAATTTCCAAGACGTCGACCCGGACTAGGTCGAGTCTGGCCTAATTCCCTATAGTTATGGCTCTGATACCAATCTGTCACACCCCAACCGATGGCGGAATCATCGGGGCGCGGCACTAGGCGAATCAGATTGCTCAAGAGAATCCATAACAACTATATTGCGATAATATTTAATACATTCGTTATCCCATACTAACAAATAATACAATCACGTAAGTTATCATAGATTTCTTGTCCTCTCGAACAATACAAATCCGACAACCTAGATTTTAGTTGAGTTTCTAGACTTCCTAGCTTGATTTGATATAGTCTGCGATCTAACCTGCAACATACGTTAAAATATTTGTCAATACAAAAGTATTGGCGAGTAAACAAGTTTGATATGTATAGCATAATAGATAAAAGTGTATCGAATCTCCACATGCATAAACGTAACACACGACATATATACTCACAAAGCTAATACTACCAACTAAGTCCTCGATGCTCGAATATGCGATGGCAAACTAGACCCCGTCGGGCGCAATAGTACTATACTATTCGTGGTGGGACGTCGCGAGTATAAGCCCTAGCACATATGCAACTAGCAACACGTATATCTATGCATAATAGTTATTCGCAAGTGATAATTCGATTGATTTGATAATTCGTTTGATAGGTTCGATTTGTTATAAACGTATGTTACACCCAAAAAGTGATTAAAAGGGTTCAAGTATACTCACAGTGCGTATTGGTTTGGATTGACGGGATTATGTCCGAGAATATCCTGGTTTTAGACTGATCACCTGAGTGTTTGGTGGCGCGTTAAAGAATAACGGAATACGCGAAAACGAATGAAATTTAGATTGAGGGCTGGCCCGTTCGGATGGGCTGTTCGATCGGATAGCCTGTTCGATCGGATGGGCTGTTAGATCGGCTAGCCTGTTCAGCTGTTTTCGACGAGGATTTCGAGATTTTTCGATGGTTTTGATCACGACGATGTTCCTTCATGCTCAACAACTGAAATTCCATCAAGTCCGACCCTTCTAACGGCTGGGAACCACCCCGTCTCATCAGATTTGGCCGTTCTGGATGGCTCTTCCCATGTCTAACCCGAAGTCACACACACTTTGACTAGGTAACTTAGATTTTGGTGAGATTTGTTATAAAACAGGTGAAATTACTTAGATTCGAGCTGTTTCTGGTAAGAGTGAGGTCACACTTTGAAGTTCATGTGAACTTAGGGTGACATCATCTTCAAGGCACCTCAAATCCTTAGGAATCACACAACTTCTTGATTAGAAAACATAGATTTAGACTTGATTTATGTAAAAACATATGGAAATCACTCAGATCTGAGTCGTTCTTGCATGGGATGACATTACCCTTGAAGTTCATAAGAACTTCATGGTGACATCACCCTAGAATGCCCAAAATCCAGAGATTCCACGGTTGAAAGTGGAGATTTAAAAGGTAGAAGGGTGTAGAATTAGTTATAGATCAAGGAAGTACAAGATTTGAGTTGAAAACTTACAAGAATCACGAGGAATCGAGAGAAAAGTGGGTTGGAACGTCTGGTCGCACGAGAGCAGTCACATCAAGTGTTCTTGATGTGACTGAGGGGTATTTATAGGCAAAGGAGGGGAAAGGAGGTGAAAAGGTGTGCTGGATCGGTTGCCCCGTTCGATCGGCCGGCCCGTCCGAACGGTTGATATGTTCATTCGATCGGCTGACATGTCTGTCCGATCGGCTGACATGTTTGTCCGATCGGCTGACATGTCTGTCTAATCGGTTGGACATGTCTTGTCTCAGCATATGGATCTTGTGCGTTGCGCGTTGCGATGATTTTTGAGCACACATATTCATTCATATTTATTTATTTATTATTTATTTATTATAATTAATCACAAACGGGTCGTATATACATATTCGTATTCCAAGTTTCGATATAACAATCGGTTTTCGTTTCGAGTATGCGACTATTAGCGATGTTTCACGTCCATCAAGAGGGGTAGTATAGGTCCTTTCTCGATGTCATCATGAACGTTATTGTGTGTTGTGCCACAATGACTGACGGGGTACCATCCACTCGTATTGTCATCATCGTCACGACGACTGGAGCTATAGCACTCACCCGAGAGTCTTTGTTAACGTTAATTGTCTGCGTTTCGACACATCACGGCCACCGGGGAGGGTAGAATAGGTCCTCACTCAATGTCATCATGAGTGTTTTGTGTTTGTGATGTGATATAGCTATAATATATTGTGTTTGTGTTTGTGATGTGATATAGCTATAATGTAAAGTGTTTATTTTCAAAATAAACTATCAAGTAGGTTCAAGACGTCTATAATGAAAGAAATTTTATGGTACGAATTTTCGCTGCGTCTTTCTGTCAAATACGTATTAGGGTCTTACAAGTTGGTATCAGAGCCCTGGTTTGAGAGAAATCAAGTAGAAAGAGGTAAATACTTGAACTCAAACCTGTGTGCTCTTTTGACAATGAACCCGTACAATCCAAGACTCGATCAAGGCTTAAAGTTAAAAGCGAATGTTAGTGTGTATTAGATTATGTATTTGAAGGAAACTAATAGTATTTTATGTGAAGGGTAAGCACAATTGCTTGGAAGGGATGATCCGTGAATGTGGTCTAGGACCGGCACTAAGGCATGTAATAAGACATATTGACCCAGGTACGTAGATTTAGCATCTGGGTGCATGTAATGGTAAAATTTATCAAGTGAAGGAAAATTTTAATGAAATATAATAATAGAATGGAAACGAAGTTATGAAAATGTTACACGTGCCTAAACCTAATTCTCCGGACATAAGGTGACGATTGCACGAAGACACGAAACTAGTATGTGGATTGTGTACCTGGCCAGTACACAAGAAACATATGACGTTCGTGAGACCGTGATGATTGTTATAGGTATGTCCGTTAGAATTAGGTAGTAGGTGGACGTGAGGGTGAAAAGAAATGTAAGACTTTCAGGAATGAAAGTATGAATGATATGTTAGGATCCGCGAGACGGAGTCGAAACATGAAAGGAACGAAAGTATGAATGATATGTTAGGATCCGCGAGACGGATTCGAAACATGAAAGGAATGAAAGTATGAATGATATGTTAGAATCCGCGAGACGGATTCAAAACAAAGAAGGAATGAAAGTATGAATGATATGTTAGAAACCGCGTGACGGGTTCGAAACATAGTAAATGATAAGAATGAAAAGATTCGAATATGTAGGTAATTACAGACTAAGCAATTAAATATTCTTTAAAAAGCGAATATTATCCAAGTTATGTCTTAAATTTATTTAAATATACAAATATGTTTGTGTGCAAGAATGGTTAAAGAGACGAATGAGTAATGCGGGTCAAATGGTAATCACCATTTAAAATCCGATATATTTAATGTTTTGATTTGTTAAGTTTTGTACTTATGGGTGGGCATAATGTTTGGCACGTAAACCTAAATTTTGATGAAAGAAGGGAGTTTTGAACATGTTATGTGCTAGATGTGTTAGTAATCGACTCTTAGGAGTCGTAATGAATGACGGGCTACGACCCGGACAAATGACTTAAGTATGGAAGGGAAGGGTAAGTTTTTGCAAGAAATACTGAAATAATGAAATTAAGTCTTTGCAAGTATGCCTGAATGGAAAAGAAGTACACATGTGTACTTCAATATATCTACGATAAGTAAGAAGTGACAGTTTGACCTTGAAAAGTCAAACTGCAAAAAGTTGGCGAAATAACTAACAAAATGAAAGAATTGCATGTAAGAAATGGAATGTGTGATATGTTATAGCATGTACGTAAGAAATTTGTGAAAGAATTATAGGTGATTTAATCACTAAGTAGAATGAATATTTGAAGGAAATGTGCTAACTGTTAATTTTGTAGTTGATAATGGTGGAACTCTTGATGTGATGAAACCAATAGAGTTGGTGAAAGGATGCCCACTAGCGGAAGCTCATCGCATGGATAGATGAGATCAACCTCATTATGGTATGGACTCATGAAGGAGCGGGCCGATTCAGGTCACAGGCTGTTGGATTATGAAATAAAAATCAAGGTTAGTAAAATGTTTAGCTCGTGATTACGAGTATGAATGGGTGTATCGATTGATTAGCTTTAATGGGTGATATAAGAAGGAAATTATGTCATTAGGAGGAAAATTCCAAAATCCTAGAGTAAAAGTTTAGAGTATCGATTAAACACTCGCATGAAGCACGAGCACAACATACTTGCTTAGTAGGGTAAGTAATGCGTGAAGGGAGCTAATAGTGAGGTGATATGAATGAGATGATTTGAGGCTAACTTAAAGGTATGCATGATATAAGTAACGATAGTAACCGTAGAATGATGCTTAATCCTCGTGTCAAGTACGAATAAGTAAGTATAAAAAGGGTAGTTTTGTTGTAGTTTTAACTAGTCATTAAATGTTTATAGTATGTGTATGATAATATGTTGGCCCCTTATATGAATATGAAAGTAATACGAAGGAATGTTAGTAATGAGATGTTGGGGTTTGCTCATAGTGAACAAAATGAAATATCGTATATGATATATGAATAGAATGAAATAAATCAATTTATTTTAAATAAGTAAGAATATGAATGCATTATGTTTAATTAGAGAGATAGAAACAAGTCGTAAACTTAGGCCTGTACGAGCAATAGTATACATTTTGAATGAATTCAATGAATGAACCGCTAGTGATGATGTGTGCTAGGAACTAGCACTATAAAGTGAAAACGACACTAATAAGAGCTTTAGATAAGATTTCGACCTTTATGTGATTGTAAATGTAATTTGCTTAATTTAAGAAGGTAGGGACAATGCGTACGATTATGTTTATTTTTCCAGAGACTAGCGTTATACCATGAAGACGACACTAATAAGAACTCTGGATCGGGTTCTTAGAGTTAGAAGGCCGTCAACGAGACGGGATCGCGGTCAAGTTGATGGGGCGGAAAGAAAAGATAGTTAATCTTAAGTGGAAATGAGCAAGGTTTCGAGGACGAAACCTCTTTTAAGGGGGTAGACTTGTAACGCCCCAAAATCCCTATTTTGACTATGGGCGAGCGTTTAAATAGTTTGGCATGATGTTGGGTAACTAGGGGCACTTAACCTAGTTAAATGTAATGTTAACTTCTAAGTGTAAGTATGTAGTAGTGTAAACATATGAACTAATAAAACTATAAGGGTTGGAAATGCACATCTAAAAAGATGTATTTATATAAATAAAAGAAAGAAAGAAATAAAAGAAAAAGAGATGGTGCAAGTGTGTGTGTTTGTTCGACGACCAGAGCCAGAGAAGAAGGGGAGACCCTTCTAATCACAGAAATCCAGCCAATTGAAGCCCTAATCGTGGCTGTTACTCATGCATGTCAATGATTTCTTGATCATCTAGGCCTATTAAAGCTTAAGGTAAGAAGAATTTGATAGTTTGATGATCTTGAATATGTTGGGTTTCAAGAAATTCCATGAGTTTATATGAAATTAGTATGATATTGAACTAAGATTACCATCTAGAACATTATAAATGCTTAAAATTGATTAAATCAATGTTGGGAGTGAAAACCCACTTAGAGTAGAATGAGTATGAGTTGTAAAGTGTGAAATTGGATGAGAGTATGTATGATGATTGTTTATATTGATAAATTGTTAGTTAGAACTGAATTAGAAGAGAAGTTATGTGAAATTCTATTGAATTTGATGTTCTTGATGATATTGATATGAATTGGTCATGTTATGCAAATGATACTTGTACACTATGCTTAATTAATGGTACGCCCACCAAGTGTATGATGAAATGCCTAAGTGAGGTTAGGATGCAAAATTTTATGAAAAAGCGTGGTGTATATAGGAATGAAATATGAAAATGATGACATGATTATGTTAAATTACTAGTTTGAATGTGGTTGTAAGCACATTTGCATCGTGAGTAGGTAATGTATATGGTGTCTTTCGTATAGGCTATTTTGATGTTACGAGTAGATGAGAATAAGTCGAAAGTTCGTATGATGAATTGTCGATTTCTGAAAGTCAACTACGCATAAGAAGCATGATATGATTTGTTGTCGTAAAAGTAGGATTATAGGAAGTCGTATGTTACATGTTATGTCAATACGTGATATTTGTGATGACATGATGAATTACATGAGTTTGAAAGGATATGAATTTGATTATATGTCTTATGCTTGTTAGTTGTGACTAAAGAAAGTCAAATGTGAAATATGCGATGGATATGATCGTTAACATGTGCAACTGTTTATGCTAACGAGAATGTGATTTGGTGGCATGAAAGTAGAGGAATCATGTCGAGATGGACTCAAGCATGAAAGGCTAACGGGTCAAGAGGAGGCAAGGAAGCGGATACGGACACCGATGTACAAGGTAAGTGATTTCCGTAATCACTTCTTAGTTTGTTTAAGTAATGTAGTGTTCTAGTTAATTAAGTATGATTATTGAAGTCAAGTATGGATTTGGTTGTATGAAATCGATGATTTTCGCTAAGTAGACCGAACGGGTCAAAAATGATGTCTTATTGTTATAATGGAATGATGCCTAAGTAACGGCTACGATATTATAACCGGGTAATGGGTAGGATTGCATATAAGTACGCTAACCAAGAAACGGAGACGCGGTTTAATAGTCAAAATATTCGGTTGTAAGTTATGAGTAATAGATAAACAATTTATGAATGGAATTGTATTAACAAAGTTTAACTTCGTATAATTGAATGAAATAAATGAGTTTAACGCATACCGGGTATCGGGTGCGTAAACTCCAAGTAAAAAAACTCCGAATAACGTAGAAGTATTATAGTTATAATGTTCATGTAAGTTTTGGGCTAAATCAAATGAGTTGTTTGATGAAAATATGAACGGGTCGAATAATTCGTAAATGAATAATAAGTCGAAAGCGTATAAGTTAAGAATTTCCTTAACCCGGATGTTGGATTTTAAGTTCACATGATAGAATATCAAATTACGATCACGTAGGAAGAAACGAGAGGTAAAACGGATAAACGGTTTAAAGTTACGACCGTTTTCGTAAAAAGGATTAAACTTGTAGGATCGTTTGCAGACCGAACGAGTTGTTTAGAAGAGTTTATCTCAGTTTGAGCGGCGGAAACGAACAAACCGAGTTCAATTCAGCAAGATTTACACTTTAAACTGTTGTTTCTATTGATTCGATGAGATTTACAACCTGACAACACTTCGGCAGCACTTCGTTGCAAACCGGAAGAAATCTCTGAAAGTTACAAATGATTTAGCTTGAAGGCTATTTATAGTGGTGTTGATTTAGCTTGAAATGACCAGTGTTGTAGAAGGCGCTAGGCGCTAGTCGGGCGGTGAGGTACCGCCTAGGGATTAATCGGGATTAATCGGATTGGGATTTTTATATGTATTTTTTCAAAATTATATATATATACCCAATAATATAAAAATAATACTTCAAAATTCACATAAATACTTCAAGTTTCAGATAGTATGGTTCGATTTTGACCTATTGTGACTGATTCTGACCAATTTTGACCGCCTAGGACCGCCTGGGACCGCCTGGGACCGATTTTGACCGATTTTAACCGATTAATATAGGCCGATTAATCCGATTTTTGACCGCCTAGGACCGCCTAGGAGCGATTTTGACCGACTTTGACCGACTCCGATTAATTGGCCGACTAGCTCAAAATTAGTCAGTAAGTAGCCGCCTAGCGCCTAGGCGCCGATTAATCGGCCGCCTAGGCCGATTTTTGCAACACTGGAAATGACACATGCCACTTTCAAGGGAAATCAACATGTTGATTTAGCTTGAAACTGTTATGAGACACTTTCAAGGGAAATCACCACGGTCAAGCTAAATTACCTTAAACACATTCTAAAACGTATAACATATCTAACATTTTTAGTCCTAGACTCTATACAAGACGAAGTCGACAGACGCATGCACCAACAGACCCCCCCTCGAATGTTGACGAGTCTTAAGTGTCGAGTCTTCTCAATCTTCAGTCTTTATCAGTCTTTGTGCTCCCTTCAGGATCTCTATCTGGATCTATCCTATCTCCAATTCTCTTTCAGAATCTCTGGCTCCTAGCTCTTGCATCTTCAGACTCTCTTTCTCTAACAGACTCCCCCTTAACTTGTGCTGGGATCGTAGTCTGGCTTTCACAGGTTCAGGTATCGTAACCTGATTCACCTGCATATTCTCTACCCAAAAGTAAGTTTCATAAAAGATAAGATATTGCGAAAATTGTTAGACATAGATTTGCATGTGATCTGATCGATATTGTTGGCCAAATCAGAATGTTAGAAATATAATTGAAATTACATATACAATAGGTGATATAAGAGTTCACGTGGGGCATCAAAGTCAGTAAAGGAATTCATTTTTAAACTAATATGTGTGTTTTGTAAGCCCAAGTCATCATTCTCGGCCCAAGTTGTTTTCCGGAATCATAGTTCATGGGCTAAATCATCACGGGCTAAGTCATAGTCTGTTTGATTTAAAGTATTTCAGTCCAAATTCAACGGACCAAAACAGTTATACAAGTTGTTTGATACCGAGATTTATTCAAGGTCGCGTGGTTTGAGTCGTGGTTTCTGTTAGTTCGTACAATTTGGAGGTCAAAGGTTTCAAAGGGTCAGGTTGTTTGGATTCAATTCGGGTCATTCAGTCAGCACAGTTGGTCAACATTCAGTTCGTACAGTTGGTCAACATTCAGTCCGCACTGAAAATCATCAGTCCGAGTACAAGTTTGTTTCAATTAGTTGATTAACTGTTAAACTGATTGTATTTTGTTTGATTGTATTGTCAGGTACTTGTCAAGAGATTCAAGTTGCTACCGAATCATGGATACCGAATTCTACAATGCGTTTGCCACACCAGTTGCTCCGGTCACAGCTGCCGAGAATTTATACAGTGAAAATGAAACGGGAACTCATCAAAAACCACCAAAGTTGATGTATATCGAAGATTTTCAGGGTTGGAAAAATCTTTTTGAGAATTGGGTTCAGGCTTACAGATTCGATGCTTGGTGTTCTTTACTGAAAGATTACGAGAAACCAAAGAATGAACGTGGTTTGGAAAAGGGTTTCAATGATTTTACTGAAGCTGATAAATTGAAGTACACTAGTGAGAAGATGATGATCAGCATTTTACAGCAAGCAGTTAAAGAAGACATCTTTGTCTTACTTCAACATAATGGAACTGCTAGATCAATCTGGGAAGCTTTACTTCAAAAATTCCAAGGGAGTGCTGATATGATAAAAAAACAAAAAGGCCTTATTGAAGAAATCGTTTGACATATTTACTGCATTTGATCATGAAACCACAAAGGAAACGATAGATAGATACTGTCATCTGGTTCTAGAAATGAAAAGATTGGATATTCAGAAAGATGACGATGAGTGGGTTGATAAGTTAGCAGAAGCATTACCCCAACAGAAGTGGGGAACTTATCTGATGATTGTGAAACTCATGAGGAAGACTGAGAGTATGAACTTGGCACAGTTTTTCCAGAAGATTGAGGAACAAGAGCTGGATATTCAAAAGACTGCTATAATGACGAATCCAAATGCAAAACAAGATGTCAGTTTGTATTACAGAGGGAACAAGTTTGAGGCTACCCCCAGCCCTAGCCCAAAGATTCAAACTGGTTTTAGTGCTGACAGTTCATCTGGAACAAAGAGTAGTAATGTGACTCAAAGTGGTGGATCTTCATCATTCTCAAGCTTTGATCCAAATAGCACAACATCAAGTTCTCAACGACAAAACTCAACAAACTTTCAGTGCAATGTTACCTTAAACATTCAAAATGGTCAGAATTTGTCTCCAGAAGTTGCCAAGCAGCATATGGCATCACTGGTTACTATGTTAGAATCTTACGAAAGTTTGATCGATGGGAAGATTGGCAATCCAATGCTTACCAAAGAAGATTACGACCAAATTGATGCTGAAGAACTTGAAGTGATGGATATCAAATGGTGCTTAGTAAGTGCTTGGAGGAGAGCTGAAAAGTTTCAAGAGATTATTGGTAGGGATGAATTTCGAGGAATGGCTACCTCTCCATTGGGATTTGATAAATCAAAGGTTACCTGTTTCCGTTGTAAAGGAAAAGGTCATTTTAAACGAGAGTGCAAAAGTAAATAAGCTACCGGGAATCAAGATAGAAACAATTATTATCAGAAATCAATTTTCCATCAGACTACTCAACAACCTCAAATTACACATGCTCATGCTACTAATGATGGAAAGAAGAAAGCTTTACTGATTCATCAAGATGATGAAAAAGTTGCAGAGGGATTTAGTTAGGACAAATACATTCCATCTGATTCAGGCTTTGTTGCTAGAATACTAGATGAAGAGGCTAGTGAGAAAAGAATCCCGATATTTCCTGATCTTGGAAGCGATGTGGATACCGATGATGAGGAAGAACATCTCAACAAAGCTAGAAAAGGCATTGATCTAACTAGTTTTAATTTGTTTTTTGCAGATAAAATGGAGATGTTGTACCAGAAGAAGATGGCAAGATTGAAGAAAGAGCTGGAAGCAGCAAAAATGCAAGCTGCTGAAAAGACAGAAGCAGGAGAAGAAATTGTCGAAGTAGAGAAAGTTGTTGATAAGATTGTTGAGGTCGAAAAGATTGTTGAAATTGAAAAACTTGTCGAAGTTGAAAAGATTGTCGAGATTGAGAAGATCGTTGAAGTTGAAAAATTAGTTGAAAAACTTGTTGAAGTCGAAAAGATTGTTGAAATAGAAAAGATTGTTGAGGTCGAGAAACTTGTTGAAGTTGAAAAGACTGTCGAAGTCGAAAAGATAGTTGAAAAGGTGGTTGAAGTTACTAAACCTTGTGAGAAATGTTCAGAGTCTTGCAAAGTTTGTGAAGAAAAAGATAAAAAGATTGCTGAGTTAGAGAAGATAAAAGAAGATTTACTGTGTGATGTGAAGTATGTCAAGGAGTCCTATGATGTGCTGAACAACACAGTTGATCGTCTGAAAAAGACAAATTCAGAAATCGAAAAGGCGATGGATAAAATGAGTGCAACATTAATGACAAAGCAAAGCGTCATCAATGATTATATTGAAGACTGTGCTAAGTTGAAGAAAGATGTGGAACTTGAGAAAATTGAGAGTGAAAGGATTAAACGATTACTATTGAGTTACACTACTTGTGATTATTTGATTGATCGTGTTTATCCTACTGTTGCAGGTTTGGAGGCATTCAAGGAGAAAAATACTGAAGATACTGATACTGGTAAGAAACCAAGTGTCAAGTATAACAGATGTCCGCCCCCGATCCATGA
>JARYGA010052033.1:0-27815 GCA_030545235.1 Helianthus tuberosus | reverse complement strand
GTGAATACCTTGACTATTGACAATGTGACCCAGGAATTGGACCTCCTCCAGCCAAAATTCACACTTGGAGAACTTGGTATAGAGACGGTTTCCTTGGAGTAACTCAAGAACCAAACGTAGGTGCTGCGAGTGTTCGGCTTTTGACTTGGAATAGATCAGGATATCATCGATGAACACGATGACGAAGCGGTCAAGAAAGGATTTGCACACGCGATTCATTAGTTCCACAAAGACTGCGAGAGCGTTAGTCAAACCAAAAGGCATGACAACAAACTCGTAATGACCATAGCGGGTTCGAAAAGAGGTTTTGGGTATGTCCTCCTTCTGGATTCGTAACTGGTGATAGCCTAAGCGTAGATCGATCTTCGAGAAACACATAGCACCTTGTAAATTATCAAACAAATTATCGATTCGAGGCAAGGGATAGCGATTCTTGATAGTTAGCTTATTCAATTCCCTGTAGTCGATGCACATCTGGAAGGATCCATCCTTCTTTTTGATGAAAAGGATAGGTGCGCCCCAGGAGAGGTGCTAGGGTGAATAAAGCCTTTATCAAGTAATTCCTGGAGCTGAGTCAACAGTTCACGCATTTCCGAAGGAGCGAGTCGATAAGGCGCTCTAGCGACAGGATTTGCTCCAGGAATAAGGTCGATTTGGAAATCGATATCACGAGTAGGAGGTAAACCAGGTAAATCTTCTGGAAATACGTTAGGGAATTCACAAACAACGGGAACGCCTTTCACTCCTGTGTTTCCTTTCTTTTCCTTCTCCGCTACTATAATGTTAGCCAAGAAAGATCTGTATTCCTTACGGAGATACTTGCTTGCTTGGACACATGACATGAGTTTGAGACCTTTCGTAGGAGTTTCGCCATAAACACAAAGTTGATCACCATTAGCGAGTGGGAAACGAATCATTTTATCGAAGCAAACAACTTCAGCATGATTCTCGCGAAGAAAATCCATACCTACTATAATGTCAAAGCTACCGAGCTGCATTGAAATAAGGTCGATAGGGAAGACGTGATTTTTGAGTTCGAGCGTACAATCACGTAGAACAGAATTGACAGTGACGGTTCTTCTGGTGGCAACTTCAACATAGAACGTCGAGGGGAGATGGGCGTGCTTATGATTAAGGAGCTTTTCGAATTCAAACGATACAAAATAGTTATCTGCTCCAGTATCAAATAAACACAAAGCATAAATACCATTCACAAGGAACGTACCATTAACCACATTGTTGTCTGCTTGGGCCTGGCGGGCGTTGATGTTGAAAGCACGTCCGCGGGCTGCTGGCTGCTGTTGCTGCTGCGGCTGCTGCTGTTGATGTTGTTGCGGCTGCTGCTGGGGCTCTTGCTTCACCACTCTGTTGGGGCACATGTTTGCGAAGTGGTTGGGATCACCACATGCAAAGGAAGCTCTAGCGTAAGCAGCGGGTGCAGGAGCTGCTTGTTGGCCCTGGGGAGCAGGAAGGAGAGCTTGTGGTGCAGGGGCTTGACCTTGAGTTGGAACTTGAGCTTGACGTGGACCTGTACGGAAGTTTGCAGTGAAGTGACCGTACATGTTGCAATGAACACAGAACCGGCATGCGATACCCACCGGGTGATGATAGGTGCAAGTAGGGCAGAGCGGGTGTGGTCCAGTGTATGCACGCTTGGCAGGCAGTGCATTGACCACAGGCGCCGCTACTTGGTGGTGTTGAGGTTGCGGTTGGGCAGGTACGGTTTGGAGCGGGGTAGCAGTAACTGCACAGTTCTTGTTGCTGGAGCTGCTATTGTTCTTTCTCTTGCGGCGCAAAAGCTTTGACGACTGCAGTGCGGCGGTGGTTTCAGCGGTGGTAGCAGCGGTGGCTTGATGAAGACTTTTGGCAGCTCTATCGAAATAACCAGCCCTGACTCGCTTATCATTGATCTCAACGGAGAGCAGATAGGTTTCCTCAATAGTTGTCGTTTTGGCGTCCTACACAAAGTCTGCAACACAATCCGGCAGAGCACGGATATACTTCTTGATCGTAATCTCGGGGGTAGTAACTTGACCAGGGCAGATGATACTCAACTGCTTGAAGCGAGTAGTTAAACCAGCGTTATCTCCACCATCCTGCTTAATGTGCCAGAATTCATCCTCTAACTTTTAGAGTTCATGGGGAGGGCAGAACTCATGCATCATGATGTTCTTCAACTCGTCCCACGACAATCCAAAAGCTGCATCGTTCCCTCGTTTGTTTCTCTCGGCCGTCCACCAATCAAGAGCACGGGATTGGAAGACGCCGGTAGTGTTGACAGTGCGAAGGTCTTCCGGACAGCCACTCTGGCGCAGGGTGACTTCGATTGAATCAAACCATTGGAACATGGTCGTAGGCCCATCTTCGCCGGTAAATTCTTTTGGAGCGCAGACTTTGAACTGCTTGAAGCTAAAAGTAGTCTTGGGAGTATCAGTCCTGGACTCCTCCGAGGACTTGCTAGCATTCTCTTTCAGTTCACTGACGATTTGATGGATGACTTTCGCCATTTGCTTAGCGACGAGAGCGACGATCCGTTTGTCATCGTGGTTTCATCGGGTAGAGTGGGAGTGGAATGATCCAAACGACGACATTGTCTGTAACAGACATCACCATAGGACTCAAACACATTTTCGATTAACCCTAGTATAGTCTAGCGATAAAGCTCAGGAACACATCAACTCACAAAAATCGCATAGGCACATAAACCACATAAGCACATAAGCACGTATTTCTCGTAAGCACAGTAGCACTTAGGCACGTAGTTCACCTAAACACGTAAACTGGTATTCAACTATATTTTGCACATATTCATCTTCTTATGTTGCACGTATTCACCTATCTTTCACAGCAGCGTAAAGCAATCTAGTATAGCGATTGCGAATAGCGAGTAGTGATTGCGAATATCACAAGCGATTTGTTGGCGTTTTGAGATAAATGTGTAGAGCGAGTCATGAGTGTTGATCAAAGCGGTCAGCGAAAAGCGAGTAAATCACCAAGAATCGAAACACATAATCACATAAAATCCCATAAAATTTCACATAAAATCGATAAATCACAGAGTTAGCGGCGGCAAATCCAGAATCCAAACACATAAAATCGAGGATAGATTCTCTCGGCTAGATAGACGTTAACTACCCAAGGTGATTCGACTATTCACAGGGACCTTAAGCGCACACTTTGGCCTTCTAGACTGTGCTCTCACCTCGATTCGGGCGATCGGCACACATCCTTCCAGTTACAGCGTGAGTCAAGTCGTTGATGTCCATCGATACTTTGGTGAGAGTTTTGCAAAGCCACAATAGTGTTGGGATTGAACCCTATCAGAGGAACATATAATTAAAGCCAAAACTAGATCAGAGTAGTGGATCCAGAATAAGCAGTAAATGTATACAAGTCTCTCCCTTTGAAAGTGGTTTCAACATCTGATGACCTCCATCCACTGAACCTTTACAACATCTGCTGATTACAACTGCTGACCAAGTTAAATGCTGATGAAGACTAAAGCCCTGTTGATCATTCTACTGCTATGGGTCAAGCACTGCTGAAGTTATCAAGTACTACTGGAGTCACAACAGTGGAAGGATAAAGCAGTAGTTTAGTTTTCTTATGTAATGTAGTGTAAACAGTAGATAGCATAGCAGTGTTTGTATTAGATCAGTTGTTAGAGTTTGTTAGGAGGTTAGATTTCACTTTCATGGTGACGTCAGCCAAGGTGCTTCAGTGGTTTGGGCGTACCTATACATAAAACAGTACCCTGTACTGTTCTATTGGCTCCTCACCACTTTTCTTCGTGCACGAACAAACACTGTGAGCTCAGGCTGAGGGGGAGTTTGTTACATGCATGCATTGTAATCGTAATTGAAATAAATTCAATCTTTCGGTTCTATGTGAAAATGTGTGTTAAAAGCAATTCTCCTATTTGATTGTGTGCAAAGTTTAATTCCATTTATATTCCGCTGCATTACTTGTTCATTTTAATTCAAACATAAAACACAATCAATCCAAACTCAGATCCTAACAATTGGTATCAGAGCTCGGACAGTCAAATTTGATTTCACAATCATTTTGACATTAATAGTTCAGCTCAAAATCATTGATACTGATAATTGTTCGTTTTGTTGAAAAACAGAGTAAGGTTTAATCACCATCAAAGTTGATTAATCAGTACCTGTGAAACAACCAGGATGATGTCACAATCACAAGATGATAAGAATAACATCGGCTCACTATTCAAACCACCCATGCTAAAACGTAATAAATACAACATCTGGGAGAGAAGGATGGGTCACATCCTTGCTCAACAAAATACGGGATGTTGGAGATCTGTTGTTTTTGGGCCACATGTTCCTATGGTGCCAAGTGCTGGGGATTCAAAGAAATTCGAACCTAAAAAACCTGAAAACTATACTGAAACTGATTTTCAAAAGTTCGAATTGAATGCCAAAGCATTTAGCATCATTGCATCTGCATTACCCAACGAAATCTATGCTGGGCTGTTACATTGTAACAGTGCCAAAGAGTTATGGGATGCACTTAAGGAACAATTCGGGGGAACATAAGAAGTACTTGAAAATAATAGGGAAATTCTGAATCAGCAGTATGAAACCTTTTGTCACATCAAGGGTGAAACATTGACTCAATAGTTTGAGCGATTCAGTTATCTCGTTAGTGAGCTAAGACTTATTAAGGTTGTATTTCCTAATTCTACACAAAATAGCAGGTTTCTTAGATCACTACCTGAAAAATGGGATACAATTGCCTTTGTTACTAGAAACTCTGTTGAGTTCAAGGATCTGACACTGACCCAACTTCATGGTAGACTCCTGACCTATGAAAGGGAGTTAAACCAGAAAAAGAGGTTGCAAGAATCTGGCAAAGTTGCAGATGATTATTCATTTGGCAACACAGCTCTTCTGGGTCAGGAAGAGACTGGCAGCAGTAAGGATCAGAGTTATAATCATTTTATTGACATAACTGCAGGTGCAAGCTTCAAATCTGATCCTCACTCATCCAACTTTGCTTTCACAGCAAATGGAGAAAGCCAGATCTCTGATAATCTGTTTTTTGAACTCAATGATTTACAAAACTTTGATCCCACTGACTTAGAAGAAATGGAAATTTTGCATCAATTGGCACTGCTTAGTGTATGAACAAGCAAATTCTATAAAAGAACTGGGAGAAAATTCCCAGGGTTACATGGGAATTTAAAAGTGGGATGGGATAAGTCAAAAATCAAGTGCTATAAGTGCAATAGGCTAGGTCATTTTGCTAGGGAATGCAGAAGTCAAACCACTGGTCCAATTATTACTCATCCCAGCTCAAACCCTAGACCACAACATCAAAGCACTATGCCCTATACCCAATATACCCCTGCAGCCCATGTTAACACTGCTCACTATGCTGCAACCCCTGTGCCTGTGCATTATGTTCAAACCACTGTTCCACAAATTCAGTATGTTCAAGCCCCTGCCCCTCAGGCACAAGTGAAATCTGTTGCACCTCAACAAACTGCTCCAGTAGTGGTTCAACCAGACCAACAAAGCTTTTTCACCCAAGGCTTTGTTGACTGGAGCAGTATGCCTGATGAGCTTGGTGATGAAAATTTTGCACTCTATGCTTCTAATGATACTTTTAATGATGAATTTTTTCTGATGACATTAGAGTCAATACCAGAAGGGGTAGAAGCTGAAGGAGAACAACTAAGTGTTGAAACAGTGGATGAAGTGGCTGAAGCAGTGGTTACTGCAGTTGCTGGTGAACTACTACTGGGAGAAAAATCAGAAACTTTGATTGAACCACTGTTTGACCCTTGGTCCAAAGAAGACAAAGAAGAAAAAGAAGAGAAGAAAGAAGGTGCGAAAAAAGAGAGAGCTGATGAAAAAGTGATTATCAATGTGATTGTGCTATGATGGCTGCTGCCAAGGTATCACCTCAGGTCCTTGAAAGTCTGTGTTCAGACAAATGCATTATTGCATTTGCTAACATTAAAGAGGTGAATGAAAACCTTAGGGATAAGGTCTTAACTGATGAAGTCAAATTTGAGAAGTCTTTAAAAGAACTTAAAATCAAGTTGGCTGAAAAAGATAAAGAAATCAGCAGTTTAAAAGAAGAGCAGAGCATTACCAAAAATCAACTCCAAAATATGATAGAAAAATTTCATGTTTGCAAAAAGGAGTTAGAGTCCACCCAGATCACTTGCGAAAAATGGGTGGAATCATGCAAAGGTTTTGAGATAATGCTTGAGAAACAGCTTGAAAGCAATGTGAAATTTGGCATTGGCTTTAGAAAAAATGATCAAGTTGAAAACAATGCTGCAAATCAAGCTGGTTCAGTTGAAATCATTCCAACAAACAAGAATGGCCAAGAAGTTAAGATAACTGACAAACTTGGTAACAAGATCACTCTGGAAAGATCTGTGGGGTCCTCAACTTTTAAGGTAAATGAGAAATACCAATTTAAACCCACATGGTCTGATGAGTGTGACATTCTTGAAAATTTTAAACCAATGGACTTCACAACCACTGATGGTGTAAAAGCTCCAAAAGCAAAGGTCATTCCTCTCAAAGACATCCCAACAGTAGTTCAAAACTATGTTGCTAAGGAGTCTGAAAAGAGGAAGAAAAGAGAAAAGATCAAAAATATGTTTTGTGATTTCTGTGAAAAGAAGAATCATCTAACAAAACACTGTTTTCATCTAAAAGCATATGATATCAACAAAACAAGTGTTATTGAACCTGCTGTGAGCTGCACCATCTGTGGTAAAACATACCACAAAACTCAAGAATGTGTGTATCTCAAAAACTTTGATGTAAAAAAGAATGAGTACACAGCAAAAACATCCTTAAGTTCATCAACATCATCTGTCAAGTTCACCAAGAACCAACCACTGTTTGTGCCAGTTCAAACAGCTGTTACAAAATAGCTAAACCAAACATCTGTCAAAAGAGATGTTCAGGTAACTGATGCACCCCCTGCCAATCAATACAGAAGAGGTAAGGGAAAACCATCATACCAAAGGATCCCACATGTTTATGAGGTTTACAAAAAAACCTTCTAAACCAAGAGTGAACAGGTATCCTTTTGGTTATCAGTAGGTGATTGGTCAAGACCCCCAATAGTGGTTAGAGAAAAACAGTCCCAAAACTGTCCAAAGCCCTGACCTAACCACTGCCCATCCATCTAAACTTAACCTAGACACTGCTGAGACCCCATCCAAAGCCATATGGGCTTTGGAGACCCTAATAAACTAACTCTTTACTACATGTGCAGGGAGCTTCTGCATGCTTAGATAGTCTTTGGTATGTAGATAGTGGAGGCTCCAGGCACATGACATGATGTAAAGCCCTTCTCAAAGATTTCAAAATTCATGGAGGGGGTGATATATCCTTTGGCAATAATAGTAAAGGGAAGGTTCTTGGGTCTGGTACTGTGCAGTTTGGTAAAGTTAAGTTTGAAAATGTCAATCTAATAGATAATCTAAAATTCAACCTCCTGAGTGTCTCTCGAAAGAGTGATAAGGGCCATGGCTCTTTCTTCACAAAGGATTGTTGTAGAATTGTTGGACCAGAAATGGTTGAAAAGATTGAAGCAATAATTAAAACTGGAAAAACCCAACTTGTTGCTCAAAGAAGTGGCAATGTTTATGTGGTGGATATGTCAAAAGAGAGCCCCAGGACTGATGCCTGTCTGTTCTCAGCTGCTTCAAACAAAGAGACAGAATTATGGCACAGGAGATTGGGGCACACAAATCTCAAGACAATCACTGCCATTTCAAAACAGGGGTTAGTAAGAGGTTTACCTCAAAAACTGTTCACCTGTTCTGAGCATTGTGTTTCCTGCTTAAAAGGAAAACAACATAAAAGCTCATACAAATCAATTGAAGAGTCCAAAACAACCAAATGTTTGCAAATGCTTCATATGGATTTTTTTGGCCTAGTTAATGTCATGAGTCTTAGGAAGAAAAGATATTGTCTGGTTATCGTTGATGACTATTCTATGTTTACATGGACTTACTTTTTACACTCAAAAGGTGAGACTGCAGGCATTTTGCAAGACTTTGTGAAATAGGTTGAAAAGCAGTTTGAACTTCCAGTAAAAATTTTCAGAAGTGATAATGGCACGGATTTCAGGAACAAGGAGTTAGATGATTTTTGTGTGTCAAAAAGAATTGTGAGACAATACAGCATTCCAAGGACACCAGAATAAAATGTGGTTGTTGAGAGAAAGAACAGAACTTTGATTGAGGCTGCCAGAACCATGCTTGCAGATTCAGGTCTGCCATTAACTTTTTGGGCAGAGGCAGTAAACACTGTTTGCTATGTCCAAAACAGAGTTTTAATCAACCCCATGCATCAAAAGACTGCCTATGAACTGCTGTATAAAATAAAGCCATTGATTTCATATTTCAAAGTTTTTGGCTGCCCATGCTTCATTTTAAACTTAAAAGATTCTATTTCTAAGTTTGCAACCAAAATTTTTTGTGGTTATCATCTGGGATACTCAACCACTGCTAAGGCCTACAAAGTGTTTAACACAAGGACCAAAACAGTGGAAGAGACTTTGAATGTGAAGTTCAATGAACTTTCATCAATGAAAATCCCAGCAAATCCTGCAGAATTGTTTGATCTTGATAAATTTACTTTTGAAAATACTGCTGTCAAGACTAATAATGCAGGACCATCAGAGGATTCATCATCAGACTTTGGGTATGAAGTCATCATTCCTCAACAAAAGTCTGTGTTAGACCCAATATGGCCTTAACAACTTCTTTTCACGTAATATGACAAGTGATTTCAGTAGATGTGAAAAAGATGTGCGGAAATGGAAATCAGACTTTCAAGAAACAAGACCTACAGAATTATCAAGTTTATATCACTTTGAAATAAAATGGTTTACAAGGTGATTGTAAGATTATTATCTAATACAAATGAATCTTGAATTATGTGGGTGAGAGGGCAATGGAGTTTTGATGTATGTATGAATGATAAGCTTCACACTCAATTGTCTTCTGCTGGTTGGGCTTTCTATTTATAGAAGGCTGGGTGCATGAATAAACAATAGTTTATTCATGCAATAAGTCCTGCAAAAAGTGGCCAATTGACATATTCATTGAATCCAACGTTCAAGTTGCCTTTTTCATCATGATATCCAATAATGTCAACTTGCTTCGGTAATTGTGGCAGGATAGAGCCAATTTCAGACAAGTCGGGTATTTCATCAGAATTTCTGATAAACCACTTCATCAGAAATTCTGGTGAACAAATCATCAGAAAATCCTGATGATCAGAATCATCAGAAACTGATGATATTTCATCAGAAATATCATCAGATCCATCAGAAGTGACCTTTTCTGATAATCCAATTCAGCTCTTGATCAACTTGTGATTCCTTGAAGTAGATGCTGTGCATTTCAGTTGTCCTATCTGATCTTCTTTTTCTTGTTTGTGATCTTCAGGACTGTGATCTCTTCATAGATCCAGTTGATTGTGATTTTCTTCAATACTTACAAATAAAGTTTCCTAACAGTTTCCCCCTAAGTATTGTAAGAAAATGAACTATCTCTATATCTAACATAAACAACTTTCTTGAAAGAGAAATTTAAAAACAACTAAGTTCAGAAACATAGAACATAGTCAAACCAACCATAAATCAGACAAAGATAAAGTATTGTTCAAAAACAGAAATTTAATCTCATCAATTCATTAATTGTTCTTCACTCCACCTTTGTATTTGTCTCCTGGTTTTAGCCTTTTCTTGTGATCAATTGCCTTTTGAGTTTCTTTGTACATTTCTTTGTACCATCCTCTTGACTCCATCCAGTTATCAATGCATTCTTCAATTGTTTTTCTCAGCTGTTCATTGTTCTTTCCCTTCTTCTTGAGATGCTCTTGTTTTTCATTCATGCAGTTCCTTATGTATTTCAGAGTTTCATTAGAGTACCTGCATATTTCACTGATTCTGAACAGAGCTTTCTCTTCATTAGCATCTTTGAAGACTACACACATTTCTGGTTTGTCAAAGATTGCTCCAGTTCTCACAAGCTTAGAAGGAATTTCAGCTGGAATTCTGGTGTTGGGAGAAGGTATTAATACCTTGTCACTGTACTCAAAATTGATACATAGATCAAAGTATGCCAGTGCAGCCCTTTTGTATAGCTTTGCTCCTACACTTTTGAGGCTTTCAAGGGCTCTTCTGACCACAGTTGAATTACCTTTCATTTCATCAATGATATTCTTCATTTTGACTATTCCCAATGGGTGAATATCATCAGCCAGATCTGCATCAGTAACCTATTGTTCACTGTTATCTTTTCTGATCAGGGTATACTTGTTTTGTGCTTCATAGCCTAAGATACCTCCTCCAGTGGTCAAGGTATCAATTCTTTCAATTGATACTATTGGATTGGTCATGTGCTTGTGTAGAATTACCCAACTTCCATTGTTTCTATTTTCAACAATACCTTTACTCAATGGAGAGAGTGGTCTCTTTGGGTTGTCTTCTGGACCTTTCCAGTAGTAATGCTTTAAATCTTCTTCAGGGTACACAATAGTGTGTAAATCACCTTTTAGCACATCCATTTCTCTGATGTTCCCCTCTGAATCTTCTATCATTTCTTTTCTTGGCCTTTTTGAGGAAGTCACTTCATGTTCCATTCTTCTCTTCTCTTTTGTATCCATCCTTATGCTGAAATCTGTTTCTCCTGTGATGGCTGTAGAAGATGACTGAACTGGAAGATGTTCTTTCTGTTTGACCCTTGAAGTGTCTGGCTTTGGGACATTTGGTGGAGGACCCATGAGTAACTTTTGTTTATCTGGAGGTGGACCCATGGGTTGCTTCTGTTTTTGAGTTGTTGAAGTTTCTGTTTGTTTGGTTTGAACTTGTTGAATGGTTTCTGGTTGTTGTTGAGGAGTTTATGATCTCCTTGCTTGTCTTTCTTGTGGAATTGGGGCTTTCAATTCATGAAGATTGACTTTTGCTAATCTAGCAACATTATACTGCAATTTCTCTACCAACAAATGAACATTAGTGAGAAGTTGAGTATTTGTTTCTTCATTTTCTGAAACTCCTGGTTTTCTTGATTTCTTTGTGCAGTTAATTCCATCAACAGTTTCTCAAAAGCCTCAGCTATGCTACTGTTGTTGGCTCTGAGGAACTGTATTTCTTCAAGAATCTTTCCTGAACTTGAGCTTTCTCCTGCAGTTGCAACCTCAGCCATCTTTTTCTTAATATCATGAAATTCCTTGAGAGCCTTCTCTAATTCTGATGAGCTCTCTTTGTTTTCTGATGACTTTTGCAGTTTGTTGAGAGCTGCAACATTGTCTTCTGTTTGCTTCTGCACAGCTTTGACAGTTTCTGATAAAACCTTGATATCTGATTTTTGATTTATGATTTCTTCTAGTATCAGATCAAGTTTTCCTTCTGTGGCTGTTTTCCCAGTAGCAGTTGTGTCTTCAAGTTCCTTGTGAAGTTGTTTAGGGGATATAGATTGATGTCCTTGGGAAATAGGAGAAACAACTGATGTTCCCCTTCTAACACCAGCAGAAAACACATTCTCTGCTGTTCTGAGGTTAAGAGGATTGGTAGATTCCAAATTCTCTATATCCTCACCAGAAAATTGAAACACATTCAAGTTCTGGTTTTCCTCATATCCTTGAACCTTTTCAGGTTCTCCATGATTTGTTGAGAAACTCTTAGTTTTCTCATCCAGGTTTCCTTGATCAGTAGACTGATCTCCACCTGTTGCCACCACATTTTCCTCCTCAGAATCTAATTCAAAAAATGGGTCCTTGGTTTTACTCACATTTTGTTTTTCAGAAATGGTGCCTCTAAGTAAAATTTCATGATTTCCTTGAATTAATTCATCAGAATCACTCTCAGAGAAATGAAATATGTTTAGTTTGGAGTGTTGTGCACCTGTTTCTCCCATATGTGAGATTTCAGCATGATGTTCTTCTGCCACAGGACTCATATTCACATCTTCATTAGCTGGATGAGGATCAGATTCACCCTGCTGTTCCATTCTTTGTGTGCTTGACTCTTGTGCATCATGCTCCATGGGAGACACATTTTAAAAAAACTCCTCTGTTTTCTGACCTTTTGTTCAACATCTTCAGATATTCTGCTCTGTATGGTGAATCTTCTAGTATCAGATTCATCATTCTTTTTGATAGAGCATGCACATCATAATTTGACTTCCAAGATCCTATGGCAGTCCAAGGTCTCATAATTTCTGTTTTCCACATATTTTCTGATGCTGGAATTTCTAGGTTCCTTTCAGAAAAGGCATCAGAAATTATGATTGACAGAAATCTGGGAAAGGGTAGATGTGAATCTATCCTCCCAGTGTTTGTCAGAATTGATCTTCTGATCAGAATAAATATTTCTGTTCCAAAATCAATGTTCAACCCACTAATGAGACTGAACATGATTGTTAGAATATTCTTATTTATCTGATCTGTACCTCCAATCTTTGAAGATAGACACTTGTTCAAAATTTCCATTAGAACTTGTTAGAAGGCAGGTAGCTTGTTTATCTTGAATTCATTGATTTTTGAAATCTTCGTCTTGTAGCCCATAACAGCATCAAGTTGTGAGAACATATCTTCTTTTACTTGTGCTTCTTCATAGCTTTGGCTTAAGGGTAGTTCCAAACATTCCCTTATTTTCTCTGGTGATATAGTAATAAAGATATTTCCCCACACATGTGCTGTTAGCTCGAGTTGATTTGAGACTTTGAGAGTTTTTACAACTTATTGTATGAGTTCTTCTGGTACCTCTCTGGTCTTTTTGAGGGCTTGAGCTATAGGGCATCTGGTCAGAAATTCAATGAGAATTTGACACTTCAAATCATACTCTTCAATATTATCATTCATTGCTTCATTGTTGCTCTTTAATGGAAGAAATTTAGCTTTAGTGATGAAGGGAACAGAGTGTTCAGTTGGTGGTATGTTGATGTTGATAGCTGCCATTGAGAATTTTCGTTTTTGTTTCGGAGAAGATTTTTAGGGTTTCGAATTTGAAGGTTGAAGATGGAAGACTCTATTTTTGAATGAGGTATTTATAGTGTGTACAGACAGACAGAGATTCTTGAGTGTTTGTCGTGGGTTGTTTGTATTCAAGGTGGTTAATGACACCTTTATGATGTTTTAATCCTTTAAGGAAGCAACCATTTTTGTAAAACCTTTGGTTTACCTCTAATTTAATATAAATCCTTTAAAGAGACTTAGAGATTCCAATGATTTTGCGGATAAACACTAATGTCCAACTTGCACCTTTTCTCCATGTGGGACCTTTTTAGTTTCAAAAAGGTCCAATAGAAACCTTTTCCGAGTTTGTGTGTCTTCCCAGGTTTTCCTCTTGATGATATATATCAGAAAATTTTGAATAAAACTTTTGAGAGTTGTATTTTCTTCATATATCATTAGAATTCATTTGATTCATTTACAGAGGATGAATCATCAGATTTTTTTTTAGATGAGAAGGAATAAGTAGAGTTCCGAGATTTTTACTTACATTGCAGTCTTGCAGTTCTGAACTCCACACCTTTGTTCTGATATACAGGAAGTATTTTTCATACAGCTTGTTCCACTCCTCAGAAATTTTTTTTTGAAAGAAACTTATTTAAAAAAAAATAGATGGTCATAAGTTTCTTTGAATCTGGTTAAAAGCATTATTTTTCTGATGATTTGTCAAACTTCCTGGGTTTCAAGAGATTTTTCTGATAAAAATTTGATTTTCTGATCTATTGTCAGATTTTCTGGTTACTTTGAAAATTTTCTGGTGAATGATAAGATTCGTGTGGCTTAATGAGTTTTCTGAATAAATACCAGATTTTCTGATTGATTATCAGATTTTCTGAGTTTCACTAAATCCTGTCAGATCTCATGTGAGTTTCACCAAATTTTCCTTATTTTTATCAGACATGTTGTGTTAGTTCCCCCTAGATCTATTGAATCATTTTTTTTAATGAAAAGAAATTAAAGCAAACCTGATATATATAAACAAAAAAAAACATAAAACACAAGGCAAAGAAAAACAAACAACAACTACTCCTCCTCCTCCTCCAACGCGTTATACATGCACTTCACATATAACCAAAGACTGGTTATTCGACCGGTGTGATTCGTTGATGGCACCAGGGTGGCTTCACTTATGTTTTCTTGAAGTACCAGCTCGACCCTTGGATAGCAGCTTCTCACTCCTCCGAAGTCCAGCTGACTCGTGATCACCTTGGTTAAGAATCGAGGGTAGATCAGAAAAGGTTGACGGTCGTGGATGTTTGCTTCTAGGTCTCTCATGAGAAACTTAACATAGTTGTAAGGTTTTTCCTGTACAACAGCATGAACCACTTCCATCATTTTATGAGACAGCTCGTTGAAGTGCCCAATCTTCTTGGAGAAGCAGACACTTAGCTGTGTTACCAAAAACTGGAAAGGTGGTATAAAACCAGATTTGCTAACAGCCCTTGACGAGTTATTTGTATGATAGCCCATTTCAGTCAAGGTCTGTTGCACATTTGCCTTCTCCAGAAATTTGATTTCATGATCATTACCCAGTTTGAGGACATTTCTGATTGTTTCCTATTTTAGGGTAATTTTTACCCCCATAACCTTACTCTCAATCCACGCGGAAGTACCACTAAAAATGATTTCAGAGTTCCACCAGAACTCTTGGAGAAGTTCTAGATAAATGGTGACATGTGATGATACAGCAAAGCCCAAAGGACTTCGCATGATCATATTGTACACAAACCTACAGTCCTCCCATGCAGGTCCTTCCAAGTTGGATCTTAATCTAAGATTATGAAGTCTGTGAAATGGGAGAGGGAATTGAGTAGCTTGCATCAATTTTGGACGACCCGTTTTAAGATAAGAAAAATTATGTCAAAGGGCTTTTGAAGAGATGATTTTGGTGTGAGGTAAGTTCTTTTCAGGTGGTTAATATTTATAGATGAAAGTGATGGTTCCCTATAAATGATATTAACAGCCAACCCTTTTCTCTTCAATTAAGACGATATATGTTGCAGTGAATGTAACAGTGAATGTGACAGTCTACTAAGCCCCATGTGTGAGTAAGCATTTAATGACTAGGCGGCTACTTTCATAGCTCCTAATGATTCTAGTGCCTACGTGTCACTTAGGTTTCTTATGAAAAAATGACGTTGCATGCATTGGCAGAAGAAAAATGAAATTCAATAATCTGGAAAAAATTTGAGACAGTTGATTTTCACAGCAATATAGAATTTTATCTTTGTGCATGTTACTTTTCCCCCTTTTTGTGTTTTTTTTTTAAATACAAAAACAAACAAAACAAAAATATTAATATATACACTGTGTGGGATATGCATTAAGATGGAAGTTTATGAAGATAACAAATTATTCTGATGTTCCAACCTGGTTTACGATTTTATATCAGAACTTCTGGTGATTTCACCAGATATTCTGATATTTCCTCAGATTTTCTGATGAATCATCATTTATTGAAGATTCATCAGATTTTCTGATGTTCCATCAGATTTTCTGATGTTCCATCAGATTGATGGATTGCTTTGTCAGAAACCAGTTGATTTGTTCTTTGATTATCAGAACTTTGATGATCATCAATATGGTTTTCAATTTTTGTTTTTGTCTTTTCTGAAAAATCTTCATCATTTAGATTAACCATGCCAAGTTTGCTGATTAAAAAATTGTGTCTCTTTTCATCAAGAGGCTTTGTAAAGATATCAGCAATTTGGTTTTCAGTTGGTACAAAATACATTTCAATGTTACCTTTCTCCACATGATCTTTTATGAAGTGATATCTGACATCTATGTGTTTGGTTCTTGAGTGATGAACTTGATTTTCTGTTATTGCAATAGCACTCTTTGAGTCATATAGAATAGGTATTCTTGTCAGAGTTACTCCATAATCTTTCAGTTGAGTTTGCATCCACGGCACTTGTGAACAGCAACTTGCTGCTGCTACATATTCTGATTCTGCTGTTGATATGGCAACACAGTTTTGTTTCTTGCTTGCCCAACATACTAATTTTTCTCCCAAGAGTTGACAGGCACCGGATGTGCTTTTTCTGTCAATTTTACACCACCCTGCATAATCTGCATCTGTGTATGCAATTAATTCAAGGTTTGTATCCTTAGGATACCAGAGACCAATTTCTGATGTGCCTTTAAGATATTTAAAAACCCTTTTTACAGCTTTTAGATGGGATTCTTTGGGATCACATTGATATCTAGCCAGAAAGCATGTTGCAAACATGATATCTGGTCTGCTTGTAGTTAAAAATAGCAGTGATCCTATCATCCCTCTATAGGTTTTAATATCAACACTTATTCCATCCTTATCAGAATCTAACTTGTTCCCTGTTGCCATGAGAGTTTTTGAAACATAGCAGTTTTCAAGTGAGTATTTTTGTAGAATTGTTTTCACATATTTTGATTGACTCAAAAATATTCCATCAATTCTTTGTTTTACTTGTAACCCTAAGAAAAAGGTTAACTCACCCATCATGCTCATTTCAAAGTGGCTGGTCATTAATTTTTGAAATTTGTCACAAAATTTTTCATTTGTTGATCCAAATATAATGTCATCAACATATATCTGGACCAGCAGAGTATGACCTTTGTGTGTTTTGAGAAAAAGAGTGGTGTCAATAGTACCTTTGGTAAACCCAAAATTGAGTAAGAAGTTTGATAAAGTTTCATACCAGGCTCTAGGAGCTTGCTTCAACCCATACAAGGCTTTGTTTAATCTGTAAACATGATTTTGAAATTTTGGATCAACAAAGTCTTCTGGTTGCTGCACATAAACTTCTTTCTCAATTTTACCATTCAGAAAAGCTAATTTTACATCCATTTGATAAACTTTGAAATCCTTGGATGCTGCATAAGCAAGAAAAATTCTTACAGCTTCTAATCTAGCTACTGGTGCAAAGTTTCGTCATAATCAATACCTTCTTGTTGATAGTAACCCTTGACCACTAACCTTGCTTTGTTTCTTGTGATTATGCCATTCTCATCAGATTTATTCCTGAATACCCATTTTGAGCCTATGACAGATTTGTCTTTTGGCTTGGGTACCAGATCCCATACCTTGCTCCTTACAAACTGATCAAGCTTTTCTTTCATGGCCTGAATGCAGTCTGGGTCACTTAGAGCTTCTTTGACAAATTTGGGTTCTACTTTGCTTAAGAACCCAGAAAATGCACACTCATGTGCAGTTGCAGATCTTGTTCTGACACCACCTGCAGGATTGCCAATGATGTCAGAATGAACATGTCCTTTGATCCATCTTAACTTGTTGTGAAAAGTTGTTGGTTCTGATGGATTTGAAGTTTCCCCCTGAATAGGTGCTTCAATTGTGTGTAAGATATCAGAATTCTGAGGTTCTGATGTACTACACCTTTGTTCTGCAGAGTTAGTACATGAAGTATCTTTTGATTTGTTTTTGAAAGGATTATCATGTTCTAGGAAATCTTCATTTATTATTTCAAAGAGATGTTCATATTTTTCTTGTTTGTCAGAAAAATTTATTTATTTCATGTATTCATCAGAAACCTCTGTTTCTGATGAGTCATCAAATGAAACATACAGACTTTCTCTGATTGTCCTTGTGTTGAGAATAAAAATTCTATATGCTTTTGATGACAAAGAGTAACCAAGAAAAATACCTTTTTCTGCTTTTTTGTCAAATTTTTCAAGGCTTTCAAAATCATTGAAAACAAAACATCTACAACCAAATGTATGCAAAAATTTTATACTTGGAATTCTTCCATTGATAATGTTGTAAGGTGTTTTGTAGTGCCTTTTGTTAATTATGGTTCTGTTTTAGGTAAAACATGCATTTGCTATAGCTTCTGCCCAAAAGTCAGTGGGCAGTTTAGCATAAGCAAGCATGGTTCTGGCAGCTTCCACCAAGGTCCTATTTCTTCTTTCAACCACCCCATTCTGTTGGGGTGTTCTGGGAGCAGAAAAATCATGAGAAATTCCTTTACTCACAAGGAAATTCTAAACTTTTGCATTCTTAAACTCTGTTCCATTGTCTGATCTGATCCTTCTTACTGTTATTTTTAACAGATTTTCAATTTTCTTGATAAAATTAATGATCAAATCAGGAGTTTCACTTTTCTTTCTCAAAAATTCTACCCATGTGTACCTGGAAAAGTCATCTACTATTACTAGTATGTATTTCTTTCCAGAAAAACTTTCTGTACTTATGGGTCCACACAAATCCATGTGTAAAAGTTCCAAATTTTGTGAAATAGAAGACTCAGAAATCGATTTATGTGAGCTTCTCTTGGATTTACCCATCTCACATGCCTCACAGATTTTATCCTTCTTTGAGGATATCAAAGGTAATCCTTTTACCAGACCTTTGCTTGCTAGTTTGCTTAGGTTTTTGAAATTTAAGTGGGCAAGCCTTTTGTGCCATAACCAACTACTACCTTTGTTGATTTTTGAAAATAAACATAGTTTTGGATGTTCACTTTCTTCTTTGAAGTCAAAATAGTAAATTGATTTTCTTATTCTTTTCCTACTTAAATAGATTTTATTATCATCTATACCTATTAACAAGCATTTTTCTGGTAAAAAGGTTACATGAAAACCTTTGTCACAGAATTGACCACAACTCAGCAAGTTATACTTTAAGCCTTCAACATAGGCTACTTTTTCTATGGTCAAACATCCATACCTTATGCATCCATATCCCTTTTACTCCATTTCCAAAATTTACCATTCTACCCAGCCTTGAAACAAAGTTGCTGAGTAAGCTCCTGTCCCCAGTCATGTGCTTGGAGCTTCCTGAGTCGCAGTACCAGATCTGCTGCACATGATGGTCCTGAAATGAAATGATTAGAGGGTTTTTGGTACCCATGCATGCTTGGGTACTGTTTCTGATGGAATCCTAATAAGTTTATTTCTTCTTCTTGGTTTTGCATCAGAAACTCTGTTATATGCTGAGCCATTAACAGATTTTACATTTTTCTTTTGAAGATGGTGTTGAACAAGCTTCAGTATGTCAACACACATACAAGAGTTATTAGAATTTTCTGATATTTCTTCTTGTGATGGAATGAGTGGATAATTTTGAAAAGATGAGTGAACTGCTTCTGGAGTCTTTACAGATTCCTGACTGCATTCACTTATGTTTGTTTTGAAGTTTTATTTTTCAAAAGAGTATTCAGAACAGGTTGTCTTGCAAGATTCAGATTCTGATTCTGATGAAAATCTATCAGAAATCTGATGAGTTGCTTTTACAAAGATAGTGGGTTTATTTCCATTTGATCTTGTATAAACTAAACCCTCTCCTTTGTTCTTAGGTGTGGACTCAATAAAATTTATGAATTCTTTAGCTTGTTGAAAACCTCTTACATTGATTTCTTTGTCAGTAATTTTCTTGTAAAGATCTTTTCTTTCATTTTCATAAAACTCAATTTAAGCTCTTTGATCTAAACTATCCTCTATAAGAAGTTGGTTTTCAAGAATGATTTTATTCAAAGTCCTTTGCAACTCATCAGATTTTCTAATATCTGATTGATGTTTTTCTTGCAGATTTAGAAAATCTGACATGAGCTTGTTTAACTTGTGTTCAAGATCAAGATTGTCTAAATTTACCTTTTGTTCTGAAGTTTCTGGTAGACCTTCAGAAAGTGCCATGAGGCAAAAATTTGCCAATTCTTCTTCTTCATCATCAGAAGAATCATCAGATAACCATGCATCTGTTCCTGCAATTAAGCTAACTTGTTGCTGCTTCTTTGCTTCTTCGAGCTTTTTCTCATAGTAAGCAACATCCTTAAGCTTTTTGGTCTTGCATTCTGATGCATAGTGACCTCTCTGCTTACATTTGTAACACACAACTTCAGCCTTCCCTTTATCCTTAGATCTAACTTCTTCTTTAGATCTCCCATCCATCCTTCCTCTGTCACTCCTCTGGTATCTCTGGCTTCCTCCCCTCAACCTCTGCTCAATTGTTTTGGTGAGCAGTGCTATTGCCTCAGCAAAAGCTGAAAAATCTGATGAAGTATCAGAAACTTCAAAACTTTGGCTGCTTGATGGTTATGGATCATTGGTGGGTATTGTTCTTTGTAAGTTTGAGATAAGAGCTAAAGATCCCCCTCTTTGAATGGTTTCTTCAAATATTTCTTCCTCTCTGGTGACCAAGATGCTGTATAAGTCATGAAGACTCATGTTTCCTAGTTCTAAGGTTGATGATAAAGTCATGGTTAGACTTCTCCATTCTCTAGGAAGGGCATCAAGAAATTTTATGTTTCTTTCATCATTTGACTTTGTTTTTCCAAATTTCTTTATCTCGTTTAAAAGTTTTGTAAATCTTTGATATGTATCATTTAATCTTTCATTTGGAAAACTTTTAAACCTTTCATAAGATGAGACATTGTTTGTTCTCTTGTTTCTTCTCATCCTTTCTCCTCATTCACAAAGATTTTCCAACTGATCCCATATTTCCTTGGCTGATGCACATGCATCAACTTGTGAAAATATGTCATTGGGGATGGCCATTATTAAAAGTGACTTTGCCCTTTCATCCCCAGCCACCTTTTCCTTGTCTTCCTCACTCCAAAGTATTTCACTTTTGGGAGCTTGGGAGGCAGGGATAGCAGGTGATTGGTCAGTTGCTGGAATAGCTGGTATAACAGTCATTGGTATATGTGGACCCCTTTCAATGGATTGAAACAGAGCTCGGTCATGAACATTAAGGAAATTGACCATCTTGATTTTCCATTGGGGGTATTCCTCTCTGACCAGAGTCGGAGGTTTGGACATAGAACCAATGTTAAAAGCATTATTCCAGGATTGAAAGCTAGCCATATTTAGAGAAAAGAAGATGAGCGATTGATCGTTTGAATATAATTTATTCAAGCTGCTCTGATACCAATTGTTGGACCCAGTATGGCCTTAACAACTTCTTTTCACGTATATGACAAGTGATTTCAGTAGATGTGAAAAAGATGTGTGGAAATGGAAATCAGACTTTCAAGAAACAAGACCTACAGAATTATCAAGTTTATATCACTTTGAAACAAAATGGTTTACAAGGTGATTGTAAGATTATTATCTAATACAAATGAATCTTGAATTCTGTGGGTGAGAGGGCAATGGAGTTTTGATGTATGTATGAATGATAAGCTTTAAACTCAATTGTATTCTGCTGGTTAGGCCTTTTATTTATAGAAGGCTGGGTGCATGAATAAACAATAGTTTATTCATGCAATAAGTCCTGCAAAAAGTGGCCAATTGACATATTCATTGAATCCAATGTTCAAGTTACCTTTTTCATCATGATATCCAATAATGTCAACTTGCTTCGGTAATTGTGGCAGGATAGAGCCAATTTCAGACAAGTGGGGAATTTCATCAGAATTTCTGATAAACCACTTCATCAGAAATTCTGGTGAACAAATCATCAGAAAATCCTGATGATCAGAATCATCAGAAACTGATGATATTTCATCAGAAATATCATCAGATCCATTAGAAGTGACATTTTCTGATAATCCAATTCAGCTCTTGATCAACTTGTGATTCCTTGAAGTAGATGCTATGCATTTCAGTTGTCCTATCTGATCTTCTTTTTCTTGTTTGTGATCTTCAGGACTGTGATCTCTTCATAGATCCAGTTGATTGTGATTTTCTTCAATACTTACAAATAAAGTTTCCTAACAGTCTGTTTCAATGGGAAGAGCAGCAGATGTTCAAAACAGCTGTCATAGCTCAACCACTGCTACCTCAACAGTTGTTGACCAAAGTAGCCCATTAACCCCTGTTTCCACATCCTCAAACACTGTTGACTGCCCTACATCAGTGGATAAAAGACAGCATGTTTTCACACTAGTTCCACCTATTCCTCCACCTCCATTTGAAGCCACTGTTGGATCATCAAAGTCACCAACAGTGGTTAGCTCAGATGATTCACATCTGCAGCCTTCACCATTAAATGCCATTGTTCCATACAGAGGAGATCTAATCTTCTTGAAATCTCATCCACCTGACTAAATGATTGGCAACATCAATGAAGGGGTGCTCACAAGAAGTCAATCCCAAAACATTTGTCTTTTTGCTGGTTTCTTATCTCTCTATCAGCCAGTCAAGTACCAAGAGGCACTCAAAGACAATAGCTCGGTAGAAGCCATGCAAGAGGAGCTCCAACAGTTTAGAAGACAAGAAGTATGGGAGCTTGTTCCACTGCCAGAAAATTTTAGTCCTATTGGCACAAAGTGGGTCTTCAAGAACAAAACTGATGAAAAGGGCATTGTTGTCAAGAATAAAGCCAGGTTAGTGGTTCAAGGTTTCAGACAGGAGGAGGGCATTGACTATGATGAAACCTTTGCCCCTGTAGCAAGATTAGAAGCTATCAGACTGTTCCTAGCCTTTGCTGTCAACCATAACATCAAGGTGTATCAAATGGATATCAAGTGTGCATTCCTCTATGGTAAGATACAAGAAGAGGTATATGTTTGTCAACCTCCAGGCTTTGAGAATCCATTTCATCCAGATCATGTCTACAAGCTAAACAAAGCTTTGTATGGACTGAAACAAGCACCTAGAGCCTGGTATGAAACTCTTTCCATCTTTCTACTTTCCATTGGTTTCACTAGAGGTAAAATAGATAAAACACTGTTTTTGAAATGGAGAGGAAAGGACTTGATGATTGTACAGATTTATGTGGATGACATCATCTTTGGAAGCACATGTAACAAAATGTGTGAAGAGTTTAGGCAACTCATGACAGCTGAGTTTGAAATGAGTGCAATGGGTGAACTCCAGTGCTTTCTTGGTCTCCAAGTAAGGCAACTGCAAAATGCCACATTTATCCATCAAGGAAAATATGCCAAAGAACTTTTAAAGAATTTTGAGATGGATGATTGTAAGCCATGCAGTACACCCATTGCAACCAATAAAATAGTCATGTCTGATGAAAAGGATGATTTGGTTGATCAAACTTTATATAGAAGCATGATTGGGTCTTTATTGTACCTAACTGCATCTAGGCCTGACATCATGTTTGCAACATGTGTGTGTGCAAGATCCCAGTCAGCCCCTAGAAAGTCAAACCTTATTGCTGTTAAAAGGATATTCAGATACCTAAAAGGTGCTCCCACATTTGGTATGTGACAACCGGTAATTAACGCCTTTTAATTACGCGATTAACAAACGTTTAAGACGATATGAAACAGTGATTAAGGCACAGATTAACTAAATTAGGCTGTTGGAATGCCTAGGAACGCTTATCAGGCGTTACAGAGCGCGTATGGTGATTTCTAGAGAAATATGCGGAATGATAAACGATAACGAACTGACACCGTACAAACTACTGACAACGCCAACAAATACAAAATTTATACGTATAACTCATAGTTATGAATGTGGTTTTGTGAAAATATCATGCTTTCGAACGACACAAAGCGCAAACGTGAACGAAAACGCGACTACATGAACGCACCGGCAATGGAACGAAGCATCAGACACGTGTATTAACTCAAAAACTGGAATACTTTGATATATTTAGTCTCGCTTTCGAATTTTAATGCTCACAGTTAAAACTGGATCGAAAAACGGATAAAAAACGAAGGATGAAGCAGTTTACGCGTTTTAGCGCAACCGACAAAAATACGCGTCAAATATCGAATATCAAAGTAATTTTGAGTATTCTCGATTTAAAAATATATTTCTACGACTTTTACAAAGTTCGGGTTCGAGAAACGGGCTTCGGAATTATTATTGGGCCACTCAAAACTCGTTAACGGGCTTTTAGGCCTAACCCACCTCATAAAACCCTAACTATAAATAAGTCCTTATAGTTGTTTTGTCCTCATTTCTCCTGAAACCCTAACACGCACACAAACAGATCTATGCTTTTCCCTCTCTTCAACCGATCACCAAAGATCGGAATTCGGGTGACTAGATCGGCCGGTTATGGCGGGTTCTTCTTCTCCGGTCGCACACAACACCCACAGACCTCTCATCCTCTCTCAATCAACACTCAGACAACCGGAGCAACTCTGGCTGGCGACGGTTCGGTTACCGGTGACACCCTAACCCCCCCCCCCCCCTCTGTACCTGATATATATACACACATAAACGAGATAGAGAAGCTGAGAAAGTGAAGCGGAGAGCGGAGAATCGGAGAGAGAAGGAGGACGGCGGCACAGAAGGAGCGGGTGCTCCGACGAACCTCCGACAGGCCCGGTAAGTGTCGTTTCTCTGCAAAGTATCGGGTAGTTTCGTTTGATTTACGCATTTCTGATTTTTTTTGGGGTTTTCCCGGTGACGAAGCTGATGATGACGATTGCTGATGTTGATGACGATAATGATATTAAAGAGGTCGACGACAGAAAACTGTCGCAGCCGACAACGGTGGGGCCAGCTGGCGGCAGTTGTGGTGGTGGTTACGTTGGCTCGAGATTTGGATCGGTTCACCTTCGGTTCAGAACGGGTACGGATCACGGTCAGTTTCGATTTTGGTTCGAGGGTTCATATTCAGTTTTGACACAAATCTGGTTTCGTTGGATTGAGTTCGGATTTAACTCAGTGTGTGCAGATGTGATGTCGCTCCATGTTTTGGGTTCGAGTTCAAGTCGACGCGGTTAGATTTCGGGCCGGGTCAACTCGGTTCAACACAGTAAAACCAGTCAACGGAATTGTTCGGGTTCAGAATTGTGGCTCGGGTCTTGATATGGTGCAACTCGGTCAGATTCAAGTGCGGGTTTCGGGTCAACAAGTCAACGCTGGTCAAACTGGTCAGAGATGGTCAACTGTTGGGTCAAACTCAGTCAATGCAAGACCCGGTAAAGTTTAACAAAGCGTTGAACTTTCATATATACACGTTAGTTTAGATAGTTTACGCGAACCGAGCTCGACCCGATTAAACAACGTTTATACACTAGTGATTATTTACGTTTTGGCGCTTAACAAATAGTATATATATATTTTGTTTGTTAACAATTGTTGAATTTTGACAAAATAACGACAACTTGGGTTGTCGGGGTTATTCGAAAAAACAGAGGAAGCTCTGTCCGATTTTCGTTAAAAATCCGAAATACCAAACATATCTATATTATATAAGCGACGCCTATCGAAGTATTTTTGCTAAACGAATATAAAGTATATCTATACTTTTGGCGACGTTTTATGAGTTACCAAAACAAAGTTATAACATCTCGACAAAACACGAGCTACTAGTTTACGAAATTCGCATACTTTTATAAAATAAACTAGCCATTTACCCGCGCGATGCGGCGGGAAACATATCACTTAGTTGGTGAGTTAAGGGTTATGTATGGGGCGGTTCGGTTTTGAGCCATAACCAAAACCAAATTCGCGATGCAACAGAAAACACAATACAAACAATTGGCTATGGTATGCAAACACTGTACATAGAATCAACATGTGATTATGGTTGTTTGGGTTATCGGTTTTGCAGGGGATGTTTGTCAGCAGGAAGATGCAAAGAGAGTGATAGAATCAACTGTTAAACACTTTGGAAAGCTGGATATTCTTGTGAATGCTGCAGCTGGGAATTTTCGGGTTTCGCCCGAAGATCTGTCTCCGAATGGCTTTCAAACAGGTTTTGTTCGCTATTTTATCTTGAATCTATAGTCGAAAAGCTTCATTAATCAGTGTTTATATGTTTCTGCTGTTGTTAGTAATGGATATTGATTCGGTTGGTTTACCATGTGCCATGAAGCACTTAACTATCTGAAGAAAGGAGGACCTGGAAGAAGCTCAGATGATAATGGTGGGATGATACTGAATATCAATGCCACCCTGCACTACACCGCTGCTTAGTATCAAATTCATGTGGCTGCTGCTAAGGTTATATACATAAAGATTCTAAATTTATGAGATTATGTTAATACATTCATGTATCTATATATGGGGGTAGGATTAAATACAAAACAATCTTAACCTAGGAAGTGTAGGAAACCGGGTTAAACGATACCCAATTGACCTAAATCCGGCGGCATTGGAACCGTCGTTATGAATCTGAAAGTATACAAAAAACACTTTTCCTATGGTGATACAAAGCTGACTTTTGTTGGTCAACATCTGTGAAGAGGTGCCGTGTAAACATCTAGTGGTTGGTATCTGAAACAGTCGTTGTGAGGCAGTGGCTCATCCTGTGAGAACAAACAAACCAAATTTAATAACGGCATTACACGACTACTGAATTAAAATATCAATATGCTAGCTAAAAAATATATGATACTTACGCCGTCTGCGTTTACTTGGAAAGGCTTAACAAAATCTTCGAACATCTGTGGGGACAATTGCGCTATTTTTTCTTTAAGTTCCTGAAATCATCAAATCAAACTCACTTTGAGATGTAAACCTAACGTAATTTCAACTAACTGTTAAACGACATGTAAAACATACCAGCCAGGTGATTCTTGAGTTCCCCAGTAGTTCATTTGAAATCAAATCCAGTATGCACCTGTTGTCCGTCAATCCTTTCATTGCAAGTTCTTCCGTCTCTTCGATATACTGCAACCCAAATCAGAAAATTGTTAGGTAACGATAACAAGTCACGTATAATCATATGTTAATGACTGATATGGTGTTATTAGAAAAGTATTTATCAAAATGGTGTTGTTAAAGGTTTTTTTTTCTTTCTCACTCGTAATCTCATTGGATAAAATCCAATTTATTATATAACTATTGTTCTAATCATGTTTTTGAAGAATAAAAAATTATTTTTTTCTTCTAAAACCTACCTTGAAAAAAAACCTATTTTAAAACTCTAAAACTGTATTTGATAGAAAAACTACATTAGTTAAAGGTATTTCAAACACTTTAAGAATGGAACTTATTTGATATATTGTTATATTGATTTAAAACATAATACATTGACGAAAACGATCACTTGGTTAGGTTGGGTGTTTCAGTGTTTGTTTTATAAGGCTATAAGGTGTGGGGATCATGGTTGGCATATGATTCGCCACCTAGGAACATGAATGGAAGGCTACACCACCTCCTGGCTTGATCCACCATGGTTTGGATGGATTAAACCATGGCAACCATGGTCCTCCTTTCCATTTTTACAAGAAATCGTTTCCTTTTTCTTTAGACAAATATAAATTAAAATAAATAAGAGGCTAGTGGTTTGGATCATGACCATACCCTTAGGTTAGTGATTTTGGATAATCGATTAGATGTGGGTGACATGACACTGACGTGGAGGGTCATGGTAGTCATGCGGGTTATGACCACACCATAAAGCCTAAGAAAAGATGCAAAGAGTAAGGGAAGGGTTGTTACCATATCGGATCATCAAGCATTTGCGGAGTCAAACCAAAGTCAATCAATTCTACCTGAGTATGATGCACCAACAAACTGTATCTTCCACCCTGTCCTGTTTGCATCACGATTACATTCCCGTTCTTCATGTTGTTAAGCCCCTCAAACTGCTCAACTGTCCATGTATACCATCTCATCAAGAACACTCTTAATGCTAAACCATGTGAAACTATCACCAAGTTCATGTTAGGGATTTGCTCCCCTGGCGGCTGAAATCTTCCTATGTCAATGTCGGTTCTCAGAGTCTCCCAAAACCCTGCACCGTCCCATATACTTATCATCACTCGTTAACATGTAAATAAGATTAGGGGTGAAGGAACTGACCTGTGATTCGATCGTAAACATCTGCTGCGGACTCTCCATTTAGAAAACCGTAGAAAAATCTACCATATCAAACTCGAACTGCTTTCTGAATCTTCATTTGTTCTTGATCTTGGAAGTTGCCTGCAGACACACTTAGCCACTTATTAATACGGAACATCAACAATGCTAATCAAAATACATGAT
>JARYGA010052032.1:0-24208 GCA_030545235.1 Helianthus tuberosus | reverse complement strand
ATACTATTGCTGGATATCAAGAACATGAATCGAAGATCAAACATGCATCTATGTTAACATACATAGAGAATAGGATGAAAAGAGAAATTGTTTCATTGAATCAGTTTAGCGATATAACTAGAAATGTGTAATATGTTTACAGATGAGGGTATATACAACCCTACTAAAGAACCGATGCAACCCTCAAAATAGAGTCAATAGAGTATGACGATTACAAGGTTGACTTATAATCCTATTTTGACCCGTATACAATAATAATACATAATTATAATTATAAAAGTCTACTTTATAATTCTAATACCCTCCCTTAAACTATACTTTTATGTAACTAGTTTATGATAGAGTTTAAGCCTTCATCGTCTTGTTTATTTCTTGATCATAGGCTGGTAAAAGACTTCGACTTCGGTTTCTGCATAATGATGTTGAATTTTCATTGTTGTTTGACCTACCAAAATGATGTTGTATTCTTAATAATCTTCTTGTTCAGATCGCCTCATGGATGGTACAAGGATGCAAGTAATCCTACTCCGATTTCGACCCCAATAATGAAGATGTAATTGGTATTTGTGATAATATTTTCGGTTTGTTCAATCTCCTTGGTAAGAATTCTTGTTTTTCCATGTGCAGTAAATCCAAATTTTGAGTAAGTTAACTTTTGGTGATGACATAATCCCTTCAACAAGCAAATTTGTTCATCTTTTCCTGCATATGTATGTCTTCATATTGTTTGTGGAAAAAACGAAAACAACTTTGTAATCTTCCATTCAATTTCATTTCAAGTCTTCCTTCTTCGATCTTGTGTAGGATCGTCCTTTGTTTCGATCCTGTGTAGGATCGTCCTGTGTTTCGATCTTGTGTAGAATCGTCCTTTATTCGTTGATGTGGATTATCCCAAAATATTTTTCGTTCGTCCGATATAGATTTTCCTAACCCGCTCATCGTATTTGTTAATTTCTTGATTCTATCTTCTTTGTCGAGGATGTTGATGATGTTTAATGATAATCTTCTTTCTTTGATTTCTGATATGTGTATGGCCTTCCGATTTCCTGTTCTTGATTTCGAGATTTGCAGCAGATGTTCGATCTTTTTCGGTCGAAGATCGTTCGTTATTGCAACGGATTTGATTCGTGATACCGAATGTTTGATATCAAGAACATGAATCGAAGATCGAACATGAATCGAAGATCAAACATGAATCCATGATTACATACACAGAGAATATGATCAAAAGAGAAATTGTTGTATTGAATCAATTTAGGGATACAACCAAAAGTGTGTAATATGTTTACAAATGAGGGTATATATAACCCTACTAAAGACCCGACACAACCCTTAGAATAGAGTAATACGGTTACAAGATTGACTTATAATCCTATTTTGACCCATATACAATAATAATACATAATTATAATTATAATATAAAAGTTTAGTTTATAATTCTAATAACTATACCCTCATGAACTTCACTTAGTCAAGTTCATTCTACGCTACTTTCATAGGATGTTTGGATATGCGAGGAATGAATTCTCGCTATCGCGTGATCTTGGGGGATAACTTATTTTTATGTCAAGTTATAATTACTAGAGCAAGTAGGCTAAGTTTTGCGATTGCTAATATAGTGGTAAGCGTATGCTAACTTACGAATCTACTAATACTTGACTTCCAATGTCTTTTACCTTGTGCTGACAATTTTCTATGGTGATAACGTCATTTTTGTATATCTTTTTACACACCCAGTACAACACAAATGTATTAGCATATTGAAATGCGTATCGCTTTGTCCAAGAAAAAAAAACTAAACTTTCTATGCTTGTTCTCACGGTTCCATCCAACATATATATGTTGACATCTTCACCAAAGGGATCTTATTATCATTGTTTGACGACTTGCATTCCATAATGAACATGTGACTCCTCATGTTCCAATTATGGGAATGTAATAATATATGTGAATGTATATTTAGCATTTTCCCAGTACTCAGCCCATTGGGATATTAGGAACCAAGGTTTCATTTCGTCTTTCTATTTCTATACCAATGTATGTATGTTATTTGAAAAGATAACATACAAACTTCCAATAAAATGTATCAACAGCCTCAAATATTTGTAAAGGGTGTTGTATAGAATTAGTAAGTACCCTAGTTTTAAAGGATAGAAATGGTAATACATCATTTATATGCCTTCAACATAGTCCACCGTTATTTATTGATGACACATATTAATGATATGTGGTTGAAAGTCTGGTGTTTTATCTAGTTAAGTTCGTGTTTTTATGCGAATTTGAGTCCCGAATGGTCTACTTTGATTTGGTTTGCGTTTTGCAGGTCTAACCGAGTTAAAAGAGCATTTTAGGAGCTTTACGGGACATTGGGATGAGGCTTATACCAACCGGACACGAGAAACACACCAAAAGGATAAAAAATGGTTAGTCGTGTGTCGTCGGCGCCATTTGCGTCAAGGGTACACGTCGTAGAAATCTTAACAACGCGTAGATTAGGTTATTGCGTCGATGACGCGGCGCTGATAAATAACAAATCACCATCAATTATCGTTTGACCAGTTGACCGAGACTTCGACGACACAATATTGGGAGTTGCACAATTTGGAAATCAATCATCACGTTCCAATCATTGGGAGAATAATCATCATTATCGATCGTCATCACAACATCATTCCAAGATTTTTTGGAGATCCATATCATCACCATTCATCAGATTCACTTCCAACATTCTTGGAGATCATTCTTCAATCATTGTCCACATCATAACCTAATTATTAGTATCAAAAGGTATAGAGATAAAATGATGTTTTTCGATTACTAAGTTCATTGCTTGAATACATATACATATGCCCAATTTATAGTAAACTGAAAACAAGAATAAAAGGAAAGACAATAAATGGCTGAGCTGGAGTCTTGGCTGTAAAACAACTGTGGTTGGGCTGGAAATCTTCGTAATATTCTTCATTTATTCTCTTCTTTCCGACACTCCCCCTCAAGTTGAGTAGTGGGGTCACCAATACTTAACTTGCTCAAGCAGCTACTGAAAGTGTTTCCGTTGACGACCTTTGTAAGAATATCTGCGAGTTGATCTTTTGACGATACATATGGGAGTTCTATGATTCTTTCCTCCAGTTTCTATTTGATGAAATGTCGGTCTACCTCCACATGTTTTGTTCGATCATGTTGTATTGGGTTTTCTGAGATTTGTATTGCAGCCGTATTGTCACACATAACTTTACTGGGTTCCTTTTGAAGAAAACCAATGTCTTCTAGAAGCTTCGTGGTCCAAAGAACTTCGCTTAGCCCTCGAGCTATACCTCTAAATTCTTTTTCTGCACTTGACAGAGCAACCACCTTTTGTTTCTTACTTCTCCAGGTAACAAGGTTTCCACCGACCAAGGAAAAGTACCCTGATGTTGACCTTCGATTTCCCCTATCTCCTGCCCAGTCTGCATCAGTGTAGAGCTCAACATTAAGATGTCCATTTGTTTTGAACAACACTCCGTAGCCTACGGTCCCCTTGAGATACTTTAAAATTCTCTGAGCAGCTTCCATGTGGGCAACTTGTGGTTGGTGCAAGAACTGACTTACTACTCCAACCGCATACGCTATATCAGGACGAGTGTGAGAGAGATAAATTAGCTTGCCCACGAGCCGTTGATACCTTTCTTTGTCCACAAGCTCCCCCATTAAGTTCCATGTGAAGGTTGTGATTCACCACCATTGGAGTATCTGCGGGTTTACAATCAATCAACCCGGTTTCTGCCAGAAGATCAAGGACATACTTTCTTTGGCAAATGAAGATCCCCCGTTTAGACCTGAGAACTTCAATCCCGAGGAAATACTTGAGATTCCCTAGATTTTTCATTTCAAATTTTGAAAACAGATTCTCTTTCAGCTGTGCTATTTCTTCTATATCATTTCCGGTAATAATCATGTCATCTACATATATGATCAAGCAGGTTACAAGGCCGTTTCTTTTCTTGAGGAATAGAGTATGATCAGCATTACTTTGGTGAAACCCGTATTCTTTCATGGCCAAAGTGAACTTTCCAAACCATGCCCGAGGAGATTGTTTTAGCCCGTATAATGACTTTTTCAACCGACATACTTCCCTTTCTCTAAAACTCTCTGAAAAACCTGGAGGTGCTTCCATGTAGACCTTTTCCGTTAGGTCTCCATGGAGAAATACGTTTGTAACATCAAATTGGTGGAGAGGCCACTTCTTATTGGCTGCCAAGGAGAAGAGGACTCTGATGGTGTCCATTTTTGCAACCGGAGAGAATGTCTCAGAGTAATCGATCCCATACGTCTGAGTGTAACCCTTGGCTACGAGCCGAGCTTTGTATCTTCCAATGGAACCATCTGGTTTATGTTTGATTGAATACACCCACCGACACCCAACACTTTTCTTTCCTTTAGGAAGAACGCACTTCTCCCACGTGTTGTTTTTCATAAGAGCACGCATATCTGTTTCCATTGCTTCCTTCCAGTTCTTCTTACCCTGGGCTTCCTTTACGCAACTCGGTATTTGTTCGGAGTATAGTGAGGTAACAAATGCTTTCGCACTGTTAGATAAGTTCCCGTCAACCATATTGGATGTAGGATACCTTGAATTTCTGGTTTCCCTTTTTGGGGAGTACCGTTTTGGAGGAACCCCTCTATTGGATCTAGGAGGTAAAACGTATGTTCCTGGTATTGTTCCAGAGCCTCCATCATGTTGTTCATTAGATTTGACTTCTCCTTGGACTTCGTTGTTTTGCTCAACAATCTCCACCTGTTCCATTGTCTCAGGACTTTCCTGATTGTTAGTGGTATCTGGATCAAATTCAGGCACATTTCCATGGTTTGGAGAGTCACTTACCTCGAACACCAGTCTGGATGATTCTTGGGTGAGACTTTTGACAGGCTTAGTATGTGTGGATGTATGAGATGACTCATCTTCGCTTGCAGTTGGAATCCACTTCAACCAGCTCAGTGAGTCTTCATGTTTTATCTCCCCCTGACCACTGAGATGGGACTGATAGTAATATTCTGTTTCAAGAAAATCGCAGTGGACAGTGGTAATCACACGACGTCATGATGGGTTATAACATCGGTATCCATTCGGATTCACCCCATAACCAACAAAGACACATTTATCGGCACATGGATCAAGTTTGGATCATTCGGTTTTGGGTATATGGGGAAAAACGGTACACCCAAAAACACGAGGTGGTAAGGTACGAGGTGGGGGTAGTTTGGTGAATGTGGATAAGGTATCTAGGGGAGTTTTTAGGTCAATGGCTTTGGTTGGTAAACGATTAAGGAGATACACAGCTGTGTTTATAGCTTCGGGCCAAAAAGATTTAGGGACTTTGGATTCAAGCATAAGGGCTCGGGCCATTTCTACCAAAATGTCATTTTTCCGCTCAACTACACCATTCTGTTCTGGGTGTTTTGGGCAAGTGGTTTGGTGAATCATTCCCTTCTCTTGAATAAATTGTTTCATGGAGGTATTAACGTACTCCCCTCCTTTATCAGATCGCAAGATCTGAATGTTGGTTTTGAACTGAGTTTGGACAATGGTGTAAAACAGTCTAAATCTGTCAAAGACTTCAGATTTGTGTTTTAAAAAATATACCCATGTCATCCGGGTACAGTCATCAACAAATAATAGGAAGAAACGAAGATTTTGACCTCCATTCGTTTCAGCTGGACCCCAAACATCGGAATGTATTAGTGAAAAGGGTTCACTGACCCTAGTGTTACTTGGTTTGAAAGGTTTTTTATGGCTTTTGGCTAAGGCACATGTTTCACAATCTAATGTACTGTTTGACGGGAAGAGTTTAGGGAGTAAAAGATATAGATACCCGGCGGAAGGATGCCCTGATCTCCTATGCCAAAGCCATGCTTCTCTACTCTTTCTTCCGTGAGCAAGCATCGCAGTCCCTGACTGAGTCACCTCATCCACATAGTATAAGCCCTGTCGTTCAGTGCCACGCCCAATTATCTTTCCAGTTCTGATGTCCTATAAGATACAAAAATGAGGATGGATTAGAACTGTGCAATTGAGTTCCTTCGTAACATGACTTATTGATAACAATTTGTGTGTTAATGAACATATAAACAATTTGACAATCTCAGATTGGGAGATATTTCGACAGTTCCTCCTCCCTTTACTAAAGCATTTTCGCCATTTGCAGTCTTGATGTGGGTTCTGTTTGGTTTCTTTGTAGACACGAAGTCCGATGACTCCTACGTCATCGTATCAGTGGCTCCACAATCAAAAATCCAAGAACTGACTTGATCACCACTTTGCCGTGTTGTTAAATAGGCTTCCCCACTTGTTGGCGGATAGTCTTTCAACAACTCATAGTTCCTATAATTAATCATTTGCAAAATCCTCCTTTTTTTTAAAATGCTGTTTTAAATAAAAAGATTTCCCAAAAAGAGATGACAATCCCCTTTATTTCCTTCCTTCACGTGCCTCCCCTTTATGACAATCCCCTTTATTTACTTTATCTTTCTTCTTCACATAGAACTAAAAAACCTAGCCCCTGCACATTTTAGAGGAGAATCAGAGAGAGAGGTGAGATGGAGGCCTTTGGTTTACGGTTGTCGTCAACAGCCGCGTATGGCGGTGAAAAACCACTGGAACAAGAAGCTGAAGCGGAAGTATGCTGTGGTGGTTGACACCGGAGATGAGAAGCCGACGAGTGTTCCGCGGCGGTCGGAGAACGATGTGACGGTTACGATGTCTGGCTCTCCGTCGGGATCTGACAGTTACGCTGAAGCGTATGCGATTCCGGCAACAATGACGGTGGTTGTACGGTTGTGAAGTGTGGCCGAAACAAAAAAAAAATTTGGAACCTTTTTGTTCCTACAGTGGTTGTTTCGGGCTGAGTGCTTTCTCCGAGGTAGCGAAGATACAGCGGTTGTTTGTTTGATTTTTCGGAGTTTGAATGTGAATTTTGAGTTTTCTGGTTTGAGGTTGGATTGGCTGGGATAGATTGTAGATGATGAGCAAAGTGTTCAAGACTCAGAAACACTGCTCTGATACCATATCAAAAGGTATAGAGATAAAATGATGTTTTTCGATTAATAAGTTCATTGCTTGAATACATATACATATGCCCAATTTATAGTAAACTGAAAACAAGAATAAAAGGAAAGACAATAAATGGCTGAGCTGGAGTCTTGGCTGTAAAACAGCTGTGATTGGGCTGGAAATCTTCGTAATATTCTTCATTTATTCTCTTCTTTCCGACAATTAGGTCATCCACAAGATCAAGATCCAAGATTCAATGTCTTGTTCTTCGCGTTCAACATTCGGTGCTCAAGTTTCGCGCACGTGAGCGGCTAGTCTCCTAGGTTTTCACCCCGGTGTATATTTAGTAAGATTTATATGTTTTGACATTTGAAATTTATATTAGTTGTATTGTATTTGTTTTGAATTCTCGAATTGTCGAATAAACTTGCAACTTTGACTTCGTGAAATGATATCATACAATTTTGCTTTGATATAGACTAGGGTCTACATGTTCTTGGTAACGAAGTGCATCTTTGTCCGTCTCTTTTGACGTTGATATCTATCGGCACCTAAGCCTGGTAAAACTAAGTTGATAACCAAGTTATTAAATTAATTTTAAAACGTGTAGGAACCCTAGGTCTTGCAACTTCGAAAAGGTTGTGAACCTTGTTCCAAGTTATTGTTTTCAATTACTTGTCTAAGTTTTCATAATCATAGTTAACGACCATTACACAACAAGGTTCATAAATTTTGATAAACCAATAATAGATCAAATCCTGACACAGACCATAAACTCTTCATGGTTCGACACCCTGACTACCACTTACTATATGTTTGAGGTATTCAGGACTTGTAAATTTATCTTTGATCGAACCGCGACACTCCGATCAATTAACTAAAAAACTAAAAAGTAATTTCTTTCATGAGGATAATTATAACCATACCTTTCTTAGAAAATCGTGAGTATGTATTGTTGATAATGTATCATTCATTATGTAAGCCTCAGGCGTTTTCGCATAAGAGAATCCAGACCCAGCAGGTTGATCAAGAAAAATTATGTTGGCTGCCTGAAATGTAACTATAATTAGCATTAAACAAGTTTTAAATTGAAAGATATATGGTTTGTATGAGGTCCAAATCATAGTGACAAAGAAATAACTGATGTCACCAGTGACAAGCCCATATGGCCCGTATGACCTTGTATCACTTTGTCATGCGGCTCATAATATGTAATAACTGGACTAATGTACACTGATGGGGTGATATCTCTCTAGAAACACCCTTAAAAATATAATTCTTATGCTCACATTAAGGTAGTTTGTGAAGTTTGTCTCAAGGATTGTATATATGGTTAATAAGCAAAAGATTGGGTAAAATTAGACACCTTTGTCAACCTGTCAGGAACTATCTCAAGTATTGGGTTTTCAACAGTTGAGATTTCAGAGTTAAAAGTGAACGGGCCTGCATGGAACCACCAAAAATAATGTGAATATTATAAATAGTTTTAAAAAGGCCATACATTTGAACATTGAGTACATTTGTAGGGCACCCATTATGGTTATAGATAATGAGAATATATAGCGTAGTCATGTTTAGATGTTTCTTATCATCAATCTAGGGTTGTCTCTAACATATCATATGAAACTAAAAAAAGGGCGAGCAGACACATAATTTCATATCATAAGTTGTATATATCATATGTGTAGATCAACGTTTCTAATTTTCTGATAATTGACTTGTTATTATGTGTGCACAACTATCTTTACATTTTTAGGCACATTAAATTTTTAAGAATCCAAAGTATGGCTCACCAGCCAATAATAATATTTCATTATTTCATACTAACAATCTGAAAATAACCCTTCTAATTTTCACTTTGTTGCAAGTGCAATTCAACTCTAAATTGATAAGTAACTCATTTATGTCATTTCAAAACAACTTGCAACATTATGATTAGAGTAAAATGAATGGATATTCCATGTGGTTTGATAAAGTTCCACCTTTAGTTCACACCTTTTCGAAATTACTATGTATGTTCACTATGTTTTGAAAACTTGTTACTCGGATATTTCCTTATGTGAATGGAGGTTAGTTTTTGGTGTTAAGTGGATGTAAATTGACTAAAATGCCTTTACTATTAAATATAAAAATTGAAACACTAAAAACTAAATTTAATTAATCATTTAAACTCAAGTAGGCCCCACCATTAATTAAACCCACCTAAATAATAATAAAAAAAAGATAAAGTTCCACCTTTAGTCCACACCTTTTCGAAATTACTATGTATGTTCACTATGTTTTGAAAACTTGTTACTCGGATATTTCCTTATGTGAATGGAGGTTAGTTTTTTGTGTTAAGTAGATGTAAATTGACTAAAAAGCCTTTACTATTAAATATAAAAATTGAAACACTAAAAACTAAATTTAATTAATCATTTAAACTCAAGTAGGCCCCACCATTAATTAAACCCACCTAAATAATAAAAAACAATTTAATAAAAAAACATTATTTGATGCTAGACTTGCGAAATGGAAAGCGGGGATGCTCTCGATGGGTGGGAGAATCATTTTAATTAAGTCGGTCTTAGAAAGCTTGCCGAATTACTTTTTCTCCTTATACAAAGCTCCGGTTCAAGTTATTAAAGATTTGGAATCAAAAATTAGGATTTTTTTTGTGGGGAGGAGACATCACGAGTAACAAGGTTCATTGGGCGGCATGGGATCGGGTGGCTCTTCCGGTGGATAAAGGCGGATTGGGGCTATGTAAACTCAAGACGATAAATACTTCTCTTCTCTCTAAATGGGGCTGGAGGTTTTTAGAAGATAAACAAAAATTATGGGTCAAAGTTATTGAAGCGGTGCATAAAACCAAAAACAGATGGGATTGTTTTCCGGTTAGAAAAACGTTGGGAGGGGTATGGTGCAACATTATCAAGCTGCTAGAGAACACGATGCTGGATAATAAACCGTTAAAAAGTTTCTTTGTAGGGAAGGTGGGGAACGGGAAGTCTCTTAAACTCTGGATAGATCCCTGGACGAGTTCTGGTCCCTTGTGGCTCCGGTTTCCAGCTTTATTCAAGCTAGAGGAGAAGAAAGAATGTTTTATTGTTGAAAGAATTTTATTAGGCAGCAGCAATTCCAGATATGCGTGGAAATGGAAGCGTCCGCTGATGGTCGGTCAGGAGATTGATGAGTTGATTGAACTTTGTAGTATTCTGCAAGGTTTGGAGTTAAAGGAAGTTACAGATAGTTGGTATTGGTCCGGTTCTGCGGATAATCAATTTAATGTCGGTTCGGTGAAGACAGCTTTGATTCGTAAGATTGAGACTGCAGTGGTTTATTGGTCGAGTATATGTAAGTGGATCCCTCGGAAGTGTAAGGTGTTTATTTGGAGACTCGGTTCGAACAAGCTGGCTTCTATGGATGCTCTTAGGAAAAGAAATATTGTTACGGAAGACTGCTCTTGTGTGCTTTGTGGTGAGGCGGACGAAACTGTGGAGCATTTATTCACCTCTTGCGGGTTTACGTCGACGATTTGGGCCTTAAATAGTATATGGTGTAAAATTCCGAATATATTCTCTTTTTCGGTCAAATATCTTCTTGAAATGCACGAGTATATTGGTTTAAATGGCAGGAAAAAAGAGGTGATTCAAGGCATTATCAGGATCGGTTGTTGGTGTATTTGGAAGGCGAGGAACGAATATAAATTCAACAATAAAGATATAAAAGTGGAAAGAATAATTCGGGAAATCAAGTCGGTAGGTTTTTTTTGGTATAACACTAGATCGAAAGGTAGTGAAGTTAGTTGGGAAGTTTGGCGTAATTTTGTAAATATGTAATTTTGTGTTTCTTGTGTGTTTGGGCCTCCTCGTCTTGAGGTTGGTGTTTGTTTAATGAAATTCTCCTTTCAAAAAAAAAAAAACTGTTCTTCTTACCATAAAACACTACAACATCTCTCTAAAGCATATGATCAAACATGTGGTACGCAACACTAAGATCACTATTCAAACAAATATCCCGCATCAAAACATTATACGATTCAACATTCGGATACACACCATACCTCCTTTCCGGCACCTAAATCTCAAGAATCAAATTTGATTGCTTCACCCATGGATTGATGTCGAACTCAAGCATTGTGTAGAATGTTTTCAGGGTCTTTTCGAGCAAATTTGCTTTTGCCGTATATGCAAATAATGTGTGTGAAGAGGGAGGGGGTGACGATGTACCAACCATCATGTTTCAACGTTGACATCATAGAACTCATGGGGGAAAATGACAAGAACGAGGGAGTTTGATGATTAGGGTTTGAAAGGTTGAGTAGGAATGGTGGAAATTTGGGTGGGATTTGGAAGATAAGCCGAAGATTTATTTGGCTACAAGTGGGTCTCATTGTGAGTTTTTGGATTCGTGATACGGATAAGATAGAAGACTAGTGGGTTGTTGATTGTGGTTTGAGAAAAAAGGGGGGAGTGGAAGAAGATTATGGGTTTAAAGATTTTGATGAAAGGATTTAGTAAAGGTGGTGCAAGTGGTGGGTATGTTGGAGGTGGGTGGTGATTTGGTGGCGGGATGTGGTGTTTTATGGTATGAAGAGCATTCATAACAATAAACCCCGTCCAAAATCCAGGTATGCCATATCAGCATGCTATATTATTCTAAATCCAACCATAACCATTGTAAACCTACTTTTTCCTCCAACAATAAACTATTCTCAACCTCCACCTCATTACCCCTCCTCATTATTAACCTCATCACCTACTTTTCCATTTACTTAACCTATCAATAATTTATTTATCTAATATGTAATTAATTAATTATTTAGTTATTTTATATTATTTTGTTTTCTGGTATATTTATTTAATAATAAACTCAAAATAAAATAATAAGAAAGAATATTTAATTTTTCCAACGACTATTTTTCAAATCACTACTTTTGCAATAACTATTTTTTCAAACAACTACTTTTGCAACGACGATTTCTTTATTGACTATATATTCAAATGATATTTCAATTCATATGTGCACTTCTAAACTCACAACTCACTACAAAAACTCATAAAAGAATGACATGAAGACAATGGACTAAAGGTGAAAACATAGTTTTGGTCACCTCTTGGATGGACGTATCTGAGAACAGATGAGGAGCCGTTTTATCTAGAACAAGCTTATTTTAAGAATTCCGTCAACGTGTAGGTGAAACCAACCACTCCTCACACCAAGTTCTTTTCAAAGTTTAGTTCTATGTTTGTGGAGGTTTGCACATTTCATCAACTCTTCAACATTGTGATGGTTCGTGGTGATGGCATAACAGAGGCATATGCGATTGTCGAGGTCCTTCAGGAATATCGGCAGGGCCGGCCCATGGGGTAGTGAACCCAAGCACTTGCTTTGGGCCACCACCCAAATAGGGCCACAAATTTAAAAAAATAATAAAAATATTCAGCTATGCATAAAGTTATACTTTGAATAGTTTGAAACAAATTCAACTAGCAGGCTGGTAAGATCTTCTCATTGTTACCAAGAGATTTGTGCAATGTTTTAAAAACCGGTTTTTAGATCAAACCGGATTAGGCTAAAAAATGGTTCAACCGGTTGAACCAGGTTGTACCGAGCGGTTCAACCGGGTTCACTAGCTAACTCTATAATTTCATAAATTATAACATCAACTCAAAAGTTAATCCAAAAATAAATGATTACGTATTAAAAGATGATACAAAGGTAAATCCATAATAAAAAATAATCCAAAAGATAATCGAAAATCATTTAATTTTCCAACAAGATCTTTTAAATGAAAATGTATGATATGTTTAATCCATTTGAGTGTTGAATATATCAACTATTTTCGTTTCATACAATATTAAATTAGAACTTTTAGTTACGAATAATCATAATATATACAAATTACATAAGATAAGTAACATATATATTGAAAATATGTATCAACTCAAACTAAAATAACCCTGTGCCGATAGTGGTATTACGTTTCAAACCGGTATACCGGATTTTACCGCCGGTACAAACCTTATGCCGTTTCACTTATTTACCGAGGTGTTTCGTACCGGATTTACATCTGAAAACGGTAAAACCGGTTTAACCGGCTGGTATTTATACAATACAATACAACCATACCCAGTAAATCCCACAAATAGCAAAGCTACTTATAGGGTCTGGGGAGGGTGGGATGTAGGCAGACCTTGCCTCTATCCATAGGAATAGAGAGGCTGCTTCCAGAGAGACCCTCGGCTCAAAACGCACAACAAACCAACACACCAAGTAAAAGAATATACAAATAAGAAGTCCCCATACCAAGAAATTGATCCGAGTTGACACAATATAATGTAAATCATGTATAATAGCATGCATACAACATCATTTGGGCATAAACACAAGAAGGCAATCACCGGAAAAGTCCCTTAAAGACTAGGAAAAACCTACCTCCTTAAAATACACCTAAGACCTTACTGTAGTATCTTCTAGAAGTCCTTAACCCTAATCCTATGCCTCCACACAGTCCTATCTTGGACCATGTCCTCAGAAAGATGCAACTCTACTAAATCATGCCTAATCTGCTCATCCCATGTCAGTTTGGGTCTGCCTCTTCCTCTCCTCCCCTCGACAGTAAGAGTTTCCACTACTCTAACTGGTGCCGTCGTTTCCCTCCGCTTCACATGCCCAAACCATCTCAATCTCCCTGGAAGCATTGGATTTGTGTTCGAATCTCATTAATATCTTTGGTGGCATTAATTTATTTTATTAGGTTTTTGTTTATTAATTGTTTTTTTTAACTTACAGTTACTAAATTGAGAAAACTTGATTGATTTGCCCAAAATCATGATGCTTAATTAGGTCTAACATTTAATACCTCTTTAAAACAGTTTTGTTAAACCTATTAAAAACGTAGCTGGTAAAGAAAAAAAGAACAAAACTAAAAACCCAAAAATAAACTAAAAAAGGCCTTGTTTTTATTTTTTGCTTTGGGCCTCTAAAATGGTTGAGCCGGCCCTGAATATCGGGATACAAACAACTGAAGATTTACTTGCACCTCGCCCTGACAATTACTAAAAAACCATCCTTGTTTCCAACCACCTATTCATCCAGACGCCGCCTCTGAAGTTTCAGGGGGTTAATAATTAGTTTAATTATGTAGTTTTTTTTTAAGTTTAAGTGTAATTATCTAGTTTGTTTAGGTGTAATTATCTAGTTTGTGTAATGTTTTTAATTCTAATAATTTTGTTTTTTAGTTTATATTATTTTGTATTTATATATTTGTTTTTTTAAATTTATGTTATTTAAAATCTATATATTTGTGTTATTAATTTAAATAATTTTAAGTTTTTTAATTTAATGCAAAAAGTTTTTTATTTTATTTTAAAAGGTTTAAAAATGAGGGTGGCCCACTTGTCATAACCGGACCCCGTCAGATGGAGCAAACCGAACTAGGCTGAGTCATCACCTACAACGGTGGTGTTTGGTTTTGGATGAGGTTTCGAACTAGGTTATTGATGCTGGAAGAAGAGGTGAGGGTCGGGGTGGGACAAGACTTTTTTTTAATTAAATTGTCTTTAATATTTAGGTGGGGTTTAATTATTGGTGGAGCTCACTTGAGTGTAAATGATTAATTAAAATCTATCTTTTTAGTGTTTTAATTTTTAGGAAGATTGGTTTTTAATAAACCAACTTTTGTCCTCTTGGTAAATAATAATCTTACCTACGTAATTATACAGTAATCCTACCTATTAACATGTTGGTACTCAATGAACTTCCGTTAAATTTTTTTAATTGAAGTTAGTTTTTAAGTTTTATTTATTATACAAACAGTCCCTGTAGTTGTAATTTACTAGTTTTAACTATTTTAAAACTAGTAAATTACAGTCCCTTGAGGTATTTTTGTTTTATAAAATAGTTAAAAATAGTAAATTACAACTACAAGGACTTTTTATGTAATAAATAAAACTTAAAAATTAACTTCAGTTAAAAAAAATAACGGAAGTTCATTGAGTACCAACATGTTGATAGGTAGGATTATTGTATACCAATTACGTATGTAAGATTATTATTTACCAACGGGACAAAGGTTGATTTATTAAAAACCAATTTTCCTAATTTTTATTGGGCATTTTAGTCAATTTTAGGAGTGTAAACAAGCTCAAAGGCTCGAGAGATACTCGTTATCGGCTCGGTTAAAAGCTCGAACGAGCCGAGCTTTAACGAGCTTGATCCTGAAAAAGGGCTCGTTTAGTTATCAAGCCCGAGCTCGAGGCTGAAATACAAAGCTCGTTTAGGCTCGCGAGCCCAAACGGGCCCAAACAAAAATTTATTAATTTTATATATAATATAATAATAATGATGATAACATTGGCGAGCCGAGCTTTGGCTCATTTAATCGATATTGAAGTGAGCTCGAGCCGAGCTTTTAGCTCGTCTGAGTTTGTTCTAAAAATAGCTTGAGTCGAGTCAAGCCTAGCTCGAGCTTTAGGTTTTACTCGCGAGCCGAGCTCGAGCTCAAATAAGTAGGCTTGAAGCGAGCCGAGCTCGAGCGCAGTCGAGCTCAGGCTCGGCCCGACTCATTTACACCTCTACTCAATTTACATCCACTTAACACCAAAAAACATTCCCCATTCACGTTAGAGACTATTCAAGTAACAAGTTGTTAAACCACAAAGAACATACATGTAATTTTCAAAAAGAGGACTAAATGTGAAACTTTATCAAAACGTAAGGATTATCCATGCATTTTACTCCTATGATTAGTATAAAGATTAGGTAATTGTTTTATAGGGACACATTGATTTACTTTTTTGTTTGAGTAGGATCACCTTTAACAATTAAAGTGAAAGTTAAGAGTGTTTTTTATCACGTTATCTATAGAGTATTATTGGTGATTGGGTCATAGTTTGGATTATTAAATCCAAACTATTATTTATTAATAACTGATATATTATTTTTTAGAAATATTTATTATAAATTTATATAAATAACACAATAGTTGTTGTTTATTCTCTTTTATAAATAAAAAGGATTACTGATATTTTAATTTTTTTCTAGGTTAGAACCCCGTGTATTATACGGGTTGAATAAATGTAATTTTATATACCAAATAATATAAAAATATATATATCTTTAAAAATCATGTTTATTACACGGGTTGAATAATTGTAATTTTATATATCAAATAACAAAACAATATATATTAAAAAATATCGTTTATTACATGGGTTGAATAAATGTATTTTTATATATTAAATAATAAAAAATGTTGTATTTTTAAGAACCCCGTGTATTGTACTGGTTGAGTAAATTTAATGTTATATATTAAATAATGAAAAACGTTACATTTTTAAGAACCTCATGTAAAAAGTTATATCTTTATAAATCATGTGTATTATATGGATTGAATAAATATAATTTTATATACCACATAATAAAAAAGTTATATTTTTAAAACCCCGTGTATTACATGAGTTGCATAAATGTAATTTTGTATAGTAAAAAATAAAAATGTTGTATCTTTAAAAAACATCGTTTATTACACGGGTTGAATGAATCTAATAAAAATTTATATCTGTAAACAAAACTAACGGATATACTCGATATACGATGGATGGGGTGATTGCGGTGATGGTTCTTATAAATGTCACGTAAACATAGTGATTACCGTATTTGAGTTGAGAATTGAACACAAAAATAAAAGTATAGACCAATAAACATTGATTAATATTTTTGTTTACCCCTTATAAACATTTTTGAAATAGGTTCTACCCTTAACTACTTTAGTTTAATAAAATAAAGCATTTACATTATATTAATATATATTTTGTGTAATTTCAGGATAAATAATTTTGAAATCTGATAAATATTTTAAAATATTAGATTATCTCCTATACGAATTGTTTAAATTTAAATTAAATTAAATTTTATAATTATCTTTCAATTGATATTAATTAGTTATAAAAAATAGATGGCTTCAATGAATGACATGTGTCCTTCGATTAGTTTATTTTATTATATAGTATAGATTTTGCATTGATGCATAATTTGATTTATTAATTGAAATTAGATCGAATCCACCCATGTTTGAAAGTTGCGCTTAACCAAACCATATTTTTCAATAACCGAATCGTTTATAACGAAAACTGACCGGTTATGAAAATCTAAAAACCAAACTGGTTTTAGGGGCTATTTGTTTAGCTCTTAATGATGCTCTTAATGATTTAGACCTCCTACTGGTTCAGCACTTAATGGTTCAGACTGTTTGTTTCGCGAGCAAATGTCTGAATGGTTCAGACATTTGCCTCTGAATGGTTAAGTTTTATATTGAGTCTGAATGGTTAAGACCTCTAATCTGAATTGGTCAGACACTTGCCTCTGAACGGTTAAGCATTATACTGGCTCTTAGTGGTTCAGACTTCTTACTGGTTCAGCACTAAACGGTTCAGATATTTTACTGATTCAGCACTTAACCATTCAGAAGTTGACAAACAGCCCCTTAGTTCCCTAACGGATTGAATTACTAGATATATACTCAAATAATACCTATTTCATAGATGAGGCCAACAATAGAAGAACAACCGGGGCCTCCACTAAGCCAAAGCAAAAGTGGGTCATCTTTCGGGTTCCCTTCTGACTCAATGAAGTAGTAAAATAACTTCACCTCATCAAATTCTCCAACCCCAACATAACTAGTTCAAATAACAACATTAATAGTTTTCTTTAGATTTAGTATTATAATCATAAGCAAATACGACAATTAAAATAACAACATAAGCTAACCCGGTTTCGAGTGTGAAAGGAAGATCACCAACCAAGCCAGGTAGCGTCTTAACAAGGAACTGTGACTTGATAATTTCTAAGGAACATAAGAGAAGAAATACAGAAAACATCATCGGGCTTACTTGACCTTTTCCACACATGTTAGACCCTGATAACATAAACATAAGAAGCAATTACAAAGACTGGAGAATATATAATTGTTCTACATAGTTTAATATAGCACCAAAAAATGTATCCGTTTTCCATTAGACAACTGTATATACATAAAACAAACATGCCCAGTATAATCTCACTCATAGCAAAAACAACAAATACATAAGATCAGGATAATAATATCGACTACAAAGGGAGGGAATGAAGACAATTAAAATAGTAAAAGGGTCTAAGGGAGATCATGAGGTTAGCAATCTAATTAACAGTTAAAGAATAAATGATTTGAGGAAGTAATTGTACCTTGGAAAGTGAAAGAAATGAAAAGAATGAAACAATTTCTCCAGAGATTGATCACTGTCGATAATCTTATGATATGAAATTGAGCGTTTCTCTTAGCAGTTTCTGCAATGTGCTAAAAATTTGTTTGACAAAAATCAAATATAAATGTAAATTGTAGTGTCTATAAGAATTAGTTCAGTTTCATATAATATTATATCATAACATATCATATCATATCATACTGCGTCGGATCATGTTATGTTATGCAATGTTATATTGCCGTATCATGTTACATTATACAATATTATGTTATATTACTAGATTACAATTCTGTGTGTTAGATGAATTTATTAATGTAAGGTTATATAATTAGTAATAAAAAATTATGTTTTAAAAAAACATATGTAAAACACGTGTATTATACGAATAGAATAAAATATAATGTAATTTATTACGGTATATAGTTGTCATTATATGTATTTAAAAAATAAACATTGTCGTGACAGATATAAATTTTGTTAAGTTATTTTTTTTAAATCCCATTTTTTCAACTTTGTATTAATTTTGATTTTTTATTATCACCTATTTTTTATTAGTTAACATATTGTATTTTTACCATTATTACCATCCAACCACATTAATTATTTAAAAAATTTTAGAAATCACTCAAAAAAAAAAAAAACAATTAACTTCATTATTCTTCGTTTATTTTTTTTTAAATATTTCTACCATTTCCAACTTGGTGAAGATTCTATATAAAAATATAAGTTTATTTAAATAATTAGTAATTAATTTCATATTAAATTCATTTGCTTATTGATAAAATATTTATCTTTTCATTCGGTTATTGATATAATAATTAATTATCTTTAATTAAAATATAAGTATTCATAATTAATTAAGTAGGACTGTAGGAGAGAGAAACGAAAAACCAAAAAGCATATGACTCCAATATATGATACGTGGCCAGGTTTTTTATTATATAGTTTTAGATATAGATGTTTCATTACGTTCTTGTGATGTGTTATGTTAAGTTTATGTTATTGTGTGTTGTGTTATGTCATTATGTTTTGCGATAATAACCAAAGTTTTGCTGCTTATAAAACACAAATTAAATATTATCACATATACTAAACTGCAAAGAGAAAAGTATGAGCTAATCTAAAGTAGTAAATGTAATAGAAATATGTGTTTCTAGAATTCATATAATTTAATGATCTAAATAATTTTTTTATAAAATTTTAACACTAAGTATACTAAAAATACCTTGTAAATTAAACATCTACTAAAGTAAAATAATCGCAAATAATCTGGTTTTAAATTCAAACAAGATTTTTTCCCATAGTAGTTTGTTGATCCATTTTCACAAGGGGGTAGTTGTCCCAAACATGGGCGTCATCTTCGTGTTAATACTGCCTGTACAATGGGCGACATCTGCACTTTTTTTAGTACACTTTTTATATCTGCATTGGTGGTGTCCAGTAACACACACATTTCACCTGCGGTTGGAGAAGCCACGATAATCCTACAAGTAATGTGGGGTTGTCGATTGAGGGTCGAGCATCTTAGGAGTCGACACATGTTGTGTTCTCAAAAAAGGGTTTAAAATAAACATGCCATTATTTCATCAGAAACATTTTCCTCACGACTTGCAATGCATCCAATTGGCTAGAATGATAATATTTATTTGATCTCAGTTAGATGCTGCCATTGTTAGGGCCTATGGGCGGGTTCTCCACATTATGGTCAATGTCCCCCATGCTACATGCAATTAAAACACCAAGATTATTAGAGATGGCAAGTCCGTTTTGTATAGAATCTCATATTTTTATTAGTTTATTTCTTCCTTTTATGTTAGTAATCTCTTCCATACTACTAGGAGTGACTCACGGGATTTGTTATACCTGTTTCCTATTTATCCCTGTATTTGCTTTCATTGTCCAGATACAAGAAAACCCCAATTCTCTTTATCATTTTCACTGATTCCTTTATGGTATCAGAGTGGGCTGTCTTCCTGCTCGGTCCATTCCCAAACCCTAAATAACTCATCACCTTCACGTCCTCTACAATGGGGGGCGATCAACCGGTGAACAACCAAACCATCAAAACCAACAATGAGGCTATCGATCACACCTCTCTCTACTACCTCCATCCATCCGATTACCCAAGACAAATCCACGTAAACGATGTTCTAAACGACAACATTTACCTGGGCTGGTTCTAGGAGACGGAAAACTTTCTGTTTGCTAAGAACAAAGTCGGGTTTGTGGACGGAACTCTTAAAAAACCGGAGAAAACGGATCGGAATCACATGGCATGGTTACGATGCGATGCTATGATAAAGGGGTGGCTGACGGCGGCTATGGAGAAGGAGATTACGATTAGCGTGAAATACGTTAATACTGCCCGAGAGATATGGAGCGATCTCCGTGAACGATTCGGAAAGGAAAGCGCGCCTAGTGCGTATGAAATAAAGCAACTCCTTACCATGACGAGGCAAGAAAACGCCTCCGTTTCCACATATTACACTCGGCTAAGAACACTATGGGATGAGATGGGCTCTGTCTTCTCCACACCGAAGTGCACTTGCGCCGGCTGTACTTGTGGGATGAGCAAAAGGTTAACCGACTCAAAGGATAAAGAGAAGTTGTATGAATTTTTGCTTGGTCTTGACAGTGAGTTCTTCACCATTAGGACTCAAATACTAGCCATGAAGCCTACTCCCACTCTAGGAGAGGCATACCACCTTGTTTCGGAAGATGAGCAATAAAGAGCTATATCCATAGGGAAGAAGAGGAACATTGATTCTGCTGCGTTTCAAACCCACATTAAGAAAACCGGGCCGTCACAAAAGCCGTTTGCTAGTTGAAACAAAGAAAAGGTGCGAATTAAAACCGGCAAAGAGGTTAATGAACACTGCACTTTCTGTGACAAAGACGTGCATAAACGCGAAGGTTGTTTCAAGTTGGTCGGTTACCCGGAATGGTGGCCTGGGAAGAAGGGTGAAAAGGCAAAGGTCAAGGCTGCATGCGTGGAGAGTGAACCGAGCCCGATTCCAGATTTGAGTCACGAAGATTATCAACTCTTCCTAAAACATTTCAATGGAGCTAGTAAGAGTGAAGGTATGAAACCCGTTGCTAATATGGGACTTAAGGAGGATGAAGAAGGTGAGTGGATTCTTAATTCTGGTTGTACCGAGTAAATTACTTACCTGTCGAACATTCTTGCAAACTAAAGGAATACTCATTTTGAACCTCATGTTGTCATTCCAAATAGGGAATCCATTCCTGTTAAAGGAAAAGGGGAGTATGTCCTTCCAGGAGGAGCAAAAATAAATGCAGCACTTTATGTTCCGGATTTCAAGTGCAACTTACTTTCCGTTAGTCGCCTTAGTCGCGACCTTCAATGTTGCATATCCTTCTTTCCTAATTTTTGCATCATGCAGGGTCTCCAGAGGAGGAACTTGATTGGTGCGGGTAGATGCGAAGGGGGACTGTACCGGATGAAGATGATTCAAGAAAGAAAGGCTATGGCTACCACGGTCCAAACATGGCACAGAAGACTTGGACACGCTTCAAAGGGAAAGCTCACTAAATTAAATTTTCTCGAAACTAGTACTCTTGATTTGGGTAATTTTTGTGACTCTTGTGCTAGAGCCAAACATACTAGATTGCCTTTTCCTTCCAGTTTCATTAAAACTACTGCTTGTTTTGAGTTGATTCATTGTGATATTTGGGGAGGTTATCAGGTACAATCATATACTAAAGCCAACTACTTTCTTACGATAGTTGATGACTTTAGTAGGGCCGTTTGGATTTTTCTCCTAAAACATAAAAGTGATGCTAGCCAATGTCTTAAAAATTTCCGTAAGATGGTTGAAGTGCAATTTGAAAAGCCAATTAAAAGGGTTAGATGTGATAATGGTGGAGAATTCACTTCTAACAACATGCTAGAATTTTACAATGAAAAGGGAATTTTGTTAGAAACTTCATGCCCACATACCCCTCAACAAAACGGCGTTGTTGAGAGAAAACATAGGCACCTTCTTGAAACTGCACGTGCCTTAAGAATCGGTGTCAACCTCCCTAAGAAATTTTGGGGTGAATGTGTTTTAACTGCGACGTACGTTATTAATCGACTTCCGTCGAAAGTCAATAAAAACAAAACCCCTTTCGAGATGATATGGAATGAGAAACCAGATTATGCCTTCCTAAAGGTTTTTGGGTGTCTCTCCCATTTTAAAAATGCAGACACCAAGGGAGATAAGTTCGAAGAAAGGGGGAAACCGGGGGTATTTCTTGGATACCCCGGTGGGACAAAAGGGTATAAAATACTTGACCTCGAAACTAAAAAGATTATTATTAGTAGGGATGTCATATTCCATGAAGAAAATTTTCCCTTTAAAGGCATGATAATCACTGATAGTGATGAACATGAAGAATCTCGTTGTCCATGATTGTCATTGTCATCAAAGGCAAGGCCCAATCAACACTGATGAGACCGAAGCCCAACACAGTGACACAAAACCAGATCAAGCAGTGGGCCATAAGAATCATCGCTCAGACCAATGTCCAAGCCAAATGATGGACCAGGCCAAGGCCCAGACTGATCCGGCCAATGTCCAGCCCGATGAGTCAAATAACACGGGCTTTGGTCATGAGCCCAATAGTCCTCAAGAGAATATTAATCACATTGAAATTGGTCAAGAAAACATTGAGGAAAATATTATTGATGAAGAACCCAGAATACGAACTAAAGCAAGACCTACTCGAACACGAACTCAACCTTCAAGGTTTAAAGACTTCATAGTTCCCCCTTCGGTTAAACACCCAACTTCAACATCCAATCAAGGCACCTCCAAGGTAGACTATCCTATCTCTAATTTTGTATCTTATGATAATTTTAACGCTAATCATAAGGCTTTCTTGATGGCTATCACCAAAAATGATGAGCCAAATAATTTCAAACAAGCTGCACAGGATACTCGTTGGTGTGAAGTTATGCAAAAGGAAATCAAGGCCCCAGAGAGAAATGTGTAACGCCCTGCGTCCCTAAACTTTTGGCTTTTGTCAATATTGGCCCCTATACTATGTAAACTTGACACTTATGAGGCTTGTGAATCTTTATGCTAAGAAACTTGAAACTTGTGATACTTGATACTTAATACTATGACACTTGATTCTTAATACTGGATTCTTGAGGTTTGATTCTCGATACTTAATTCTTGAGACTTGATTCTTGATACTTGATACTTGGTACTTGACTCTTGAGACTCGTGAAACTTAAGACTTGGTTGAACGAGAGACTTGAAAACTTGGAAACTTTTGTGGTAATTATATAATCTTGTTATGAAATAGTACTACACAATAATATGCAACGCAATGCTTAATCTAGCTCGCAAAACGAACCAAGGACGGAAAAGTTGCAAAACGGATTGGACTGTCCGGATGACCATCCGATCGGAGGGCCATTCTACCGAACAGCCATCCGATCATTCCACTCACACCGCCTTATTTCCTCTCTTACACTATAAATAAGACCTGTCACATCATTCTTCATTGATGTGATAGCCTCCTCCGATCCAGACGCACACACTCTCATTCTCGAGCACTTTTCTTCCTTTTCCCAGCGATTTCGGTACGCTTTACACTTGATTCTTGTACAACTTCAATCTATACACTATCCTCTACATAATTCTTCTTCGAAATCACACTTTTCACCGTGAAATCTCTAAGATTCGAGCTCTTGAGGATGACGTCATCATGGCGATTTGTACAAACGGCTGTGCGATGTCATTTCCGTCAAGCTTTAGCTCAGATCTAAGGAATTTCATGTGCTTTTACACCGAATCTTTATTAAATCAAGGTTTTTCAGTCGATTTCACGTTTATCTTCAAACTTTCTTAAACTTTTTACTAAAAACGGTGGAATCCGGACCCAAACGGGCTGTAGACTTGATAATTAGTCTAGAATCAGCTTGGAAATGGATTAT
>JARYGA010052031.1:0-67440 GCA_030545235.1 Helianthus tuberosus | reverse complement strand
TGAATTCCAAACATAATTAAAAGTTCAACACAAGATTATTTGCTTCAAAGTAAATATCTAATACCACCAGATAGTGCAATGTTCCAGTTCCATCCCAATCCTATTCCAGAAAAGCACTACCTACATGCCTACAATATATAGAGAAAAGCATTGTGTATAACATCTATAACACATAAAACTAAATAATAAACATATAAAACAATACACACACATGTATATAGGGTGGTACAAATAATTTTTAACGTGTAAAGTGTGTCGAAAGCACTAGTGTGATTATGACACTATAATTTTAAAGGAGAGTAACAATTATTTACACTTAAAATTTGTTGCACAACGATAATTATTACACTACAACTAAAAGTGAAGTGCAACTATAATTGAAGTGTAGTGTAATTATTTGCTTAATAGTGTCGTGACACTATTTACAAGTGTAAATGGGAATGGTATGAAAGCCGAACTTGTATTGATTGAATGTGTGTTTGCAAGAGTAAATAACCCCTCTACTTATAGGGAGAGTGAAGGACTAAAAAACAATAAATAATTACATGATATGGTGTGAACGGTTGCTATAAACATGGTGTGAACGGTTGTTAATTGCAACTAAGTCCTATAACTATTGACAACTAACACTCCTCCTCAAGTTGGAGCATAGATGTTAATCATGCCCAACTTGTTACATATGAAGTCTATTTGAGTCTTTCGGAGTGGTTTTGTGAAGATATCCGCTAGTTGGAATTATGTTTTAACATGAATTGGCTGGATGGATGGAGGATCCTTTTGAGTGTCGACTATCCGATCTCTGATTAGGTGACAATCAACCTCAATGTGTTTAGTTCTCTCATGGAATACTTGATTTTTGGCTATATGTATAGCTGATTGATTATCACAGTATAATCGCATCAAGTCATCAGAGATAACTCCAAGTTCTCTGAGGAGACGACGAACCCATATCATCTCTGATGTAACATCTGCCATAGCTCTGTACTCTGATTCGGCACTTGATCTGGATACGGTATGTTGCTTCTTACTCTTCCAGGACACAAGATTTCCACCAACAAAAACACAATACCCAGTGGTGGATCGACGAGAAATAGGACAACCTGCCCAGTCTGCATCTGAAAATCCAGATATATGCCCATCTCCATCTTCTGTGAAAGCACCCACACGGCAATGACCCTGATCAGAATATAAGATCCCTAGACCTGTTGTGGTTTTGAGATACCTTAAAACACGAAGAGCAGCATCCTAGTGTCCCGTGTACGGAGTAGCCATGAACTGACTTAGGACACTGACGGCAAAGGAGATATCTGGTCTGGTGACAGTTAAGTAGTTGAGTTTTCCGACCAATCGTCTGTATCGCTCAGGATCTTTCATTGGGCTTCCGTCCTCTGGAAGGAGCTTCCTTGTAGAAAGCATAGGGCTGTCAATAGGTTTGCAACCCAGCAAGCCACACTCAGTTAGCATATCAAGAACATACTTTCGTTGACAGAGAAGTATTCCCTGTGGAGAACGTGATACTTCTATGCCAAGGAAGTGCCGTAGCCGACCTAAGTCACTAATCTGAAACTGAGAATGAAGAAACTGTTTGAGCTTGGCAATTCCTTCTTCATCGTCCCCTGTGATTATGATATCATCCACATAAACAACTAAGATGATCCTTCGTCCCTGATGATGTCTGAAGAATACAGAGTGATCATATGTACTACGAACCATTCCAAATTCTCCCAAAACATTAGAGAAATGACCAAACCATGCCCTTGGAGACTATTTAAGACCATATAGGGACCGACGTGGTCTGCATACTTTTGAGGCCTCCTCCTGAACAATGAACCCTGCTGGCTGCTCCATATAAACCTCCTCCTCAAGAACACCATTGAGAAAGGCGTTCTTGACATCAAGCTGGTAGAGCGGCCAATGATGAATGGCAGCAAGAGCAATACAAATACGCACAGATGGCATTTTGGCAACTGGGGAAAAAGTCTCGTCATAATCAATACCATAAGCCTGAGAGTAACCTTTAGCTACCAGACGAGCTTTCAGACGATGTAGAGTTCCGTCAGGGTTAAGTTTAACTGTGAAGACCCAACGACAACCAACAACACGCTTACCAGGAGGTAGTCGTTCTAGATCCCAAGTCTGATTGGCTTTTAAAGCCCCAATCTCGTCTTCCATGGCTTGTCGCCATCCTGGGTGAGCCAGAGCGGTCATCACATTTTTAGGAATCGGGTAGGAATCCAGGGAAGTGGTAAAGGCATGAGACTCTATAGAGAGATGAGTGTAGGCAACATAATCCTGGATGGGATAACGAGTGTAGTGTCTAGGTTCCTTGCGAAAGGCAATAGGTATATCGGGATATGGGGCACCTGGAGGGTCATAAGCAGGTGTATCCGAAGGGATATCCGAGGTAGTATGGGTAGGAACTGGCAAGGATGTATCTGGTTCAGTCATGGCAGGTTGAACGGAGGATGTACCAGAGGTATGGGTAGGTTGGGGATCAATGGTTGCTGACATGTGATCCTTTCCTCGCCGAGCATATGTAAAGAGTAATGGCGGGGGATCGGTTGGTATGCCCTCAGTAGTAGGACCCTGGTTTGTGGTGTCTGAGACCTGAGGGACAGATGTAACAAGAGTTACAGAAAAGATGTGGATGATGTGAGACTCAGGTATATCAGGGTCAGGAAACAGATCAGAAACTGGAATGGTAGCTTCTGGATAGAAAGGACGCGACGGATCAAAAGAGACGTTAGCACTGGTAAAGTATCGGCGAAGGGAAGGACTATAACACCGATAACCTTTCTGGACACGCGAGTAACCAACAAAGACACAACGAATGGCTCGAGGGTCGATTTTAGGGACTCCGGGACGATGATCATGGACATAAGCTACACATCCAAAAGTTTGGGGCTCAAGAGGAAATTGAGTTCCTCTAGGAAATAAAACAGAGAACGGGGTTTGACCATGAAGAACAGACGATGACATACGATTAATTAGATAAGCCGCTGTAAGAACAACATCACCCCAAAAGTGACGAGGAACATGAGAATGAATCATGAGTGTGCAAGTAACATCCAACAGATGGCGGTTCTTACGTTCAGCAACACTATTCCGTTGAGATGTATATGCGCAAGAAGTCTCATGAATAATACCTTGTGATTTGAGATATGTAGAGAAATCGGTGGACATATATTCTTTAGCATTATCGGTGCGTAAGGTTTGGATGGATGTTTTGAACTGGGTTTTGACATATGCATGGAATTCATGAAAGATTGAGTTGATTTCACTACGAGATTTCAATAGGTAAACCCATGTAGCACGAGAATAGTCATCAATGAATGTAACAAAATATTGAAAGCCCAATGGAGTCTTAACTGGACATGGACCCCATACGTCAGAGTGTACAAGTTCAAAAATGGAAATGGTTCGGCTTGACACTTTTGGGGGGTAAGGACGTCGAGTATGCTTACCAAGCTGACATGACTCACAATGGAAGTTATCGGGAATAGAGATGCCAGGTCTCATTTGCCTTAGGACGGCTACACAGGGATGACCTAACCGACAATGAGTTTCAAAGATACTAGACTCACAGATGTTTGCTTTGGGAGGAGACAATGTGGACATCCGATAGAGACCACCCGATTCAAGACCAGTACCGATGACTCGGTTGGTACCCAGTTCATTGAGGGTACAATGAGTAGGATAAAAAGTAACGGAACAATTATTTTGTTTAGTAATTTGGCTGATAGATAAAAGGCTGGTAGGGAAGTTAGGAACAAGAAGAACAGAAGACAATTTTAGGTTTTCTGGGTTGTGAATGGATCCAATGCCGCGTACGGGGCATGAGGAACCATGGTTGTAAAAATCCTGACTTGTCTCCGATTAGTCGCCGATTAATCACTAATCGGAGGTTCACCGATTAATGGTCGATTAATAGCTAGGCAATCAATGACGGTCCTATTCTGGCCAAATTTTGGCTAGATGCCGGCCAAATTTTGACCAAACCATATAAATTCCTTCCAATTACTTAAAAAATGGGTTAGTGAGGGGTTAAAACATGTCTACTTTAAAAAACTACATATAAAAATGTGTGTGTATATATGTAACTAAAAATTACATATAAAATTCTCAATCCGATTAATTCCAATTAGTCCCTATTAATCCCGATTAATCGCTAGTCGGTACCCCACCGCCCGACTAGCGCCTAGCGATTCTTACAACACTGTGAGGAACCATCTGCAAGTTTAACCGGTGGGTGAGAGGTTTTATGAAGGCTAGTGAGAATTTCTTGATTCGCAGTCATGTGATGATTGGCTCCAGAATCAATAATCCAGGATAGGTCAAAGCCAGAAAACGTACCTGGGAATACCGAGTTGGTCTGCGGACTTTGTGACCCGAAGGCAAGTAACCGTTGAAGCCAATCATAATCCTCCTTAGTGCATCTAATACTGTGATTTCTCTTATCTTCCATTGCAACAATATATTCAAACAGAAAAACCAGAAAGTCGAAAAACTGAACTGGAATACGAGCACGCAAAACGAGGCAGAAACAAAAAAGGTTGCTCAGATCGGAAAACCGACTGCAAGGAAATGATCGGAAACAAATTTCGACGAAGCTGGAAAAATACGGTACCGGATGAGCAGTAACCCCGATGAACAGTATCCGATGAACAGTAACCCCCGATGAACAGTAGCCAGATGAATAGTACTCGCGATGAATAGTAACCCCTGGATCTGAAACTTGGCAGATCAGATCTGAACAGATTTCGATCGGGTGAACAGTAACCTGCGATGAATAGTACCCGAGAACAGAAAAAATAGAGATGACCGGAAATGGTATGAAAAAGAAGATCCGTTTCTGATGTGGAAGATCAGACTAAGCTGCAACCACAGAGCATACTATGAACCTTCTAAACCGAGACTGGTGGTGACCGGAAATTTAGCCGGAAATGGTCACCCGAAAAGATGCTCGTGAGCTAAGAGACCTTTAGCTCTGATACCATGTAAATGGGAATGGTATGAAAACCGAAGTTGTATTGATTGAATGTGTGTTTACAAGAGTAAATAACCCCTCTACTTATAGGGAGAGTGAGGGACTAAAAAACAATAAATAATTAAATGATATGGTGTGAATGGTTGCTATAAACATGGTGTGAACGGTTGTTAATTGCAACTAAGTCCTATAACTATTGACAACTAACAACAAGCATGGCACTCGTTTCGTAAGCTTCACACTGAAAAAGTATTTGTATATTACTCCTAACACTATGTGTGTGTATATAGATTTAAATTCCTAAATTAACGGGGGTTTAATCAGCCTACCTTGGTTGGAGCAAATATTGCAATCTCCTTGCACCAACTCATTATTCAATAATACTTTCACCTGGAAATAAATTAAAAAGAGAAAGGGGTGAAGTTAATTGAAAGGATACTCATTAAACCGGATTATTCTTTGCATCTTGTAGTTGGTGTCTGCTGAACATAAAACCTAAATAATTAAAAAGGTAACTTGGACTTACATAATACCACATCATATTATCATAGAAAATTAAATATTAAAAATGTGATTATAAAAACTATGTACTAGCAGATTTTCTCAATTTGTAACATAACTTGTTGAAAACAATTCGATCAAATTTAACTGCATATTTAACTCGTTCAGTTACCATTTACACTGTTTGATATATGACTAAGCAGCTTGGTTTCCTTTTGGGCTATATATAATTAGACCTATGGTTGAGTCCCATTGAAAAAAAGAGAAAAAAATAAACCATTAAGTTGTCTTGTTCACTTACACGATAAACATGCTATAGAAAGCATATGCAACAGCCTTGTTCATCCCTCCGTCATCATGAAGTTATCACCCATCTGTAAAGGTAACAAATTAATTCACATAGCAAAGCAATATTATTAATTTTAAGGCATGCACTTTTCATACCTCATGTATTCCTGCAATATAATCATTAATGCTACACTCTCTCTCTTCATGATAAAAATTGATCTTGGTTGTATTATTCTCTTCATAACTCCATCTCTTCATGTTTGGACAATTGATCGTAAAAAGATAATCTAAGGAAGGATATTTGATGATAGAATGGCCAGAGTAGAAGCTCTCAAGTTTGGGCAGACTATTAAGCCAAATATGATCAAAGGAGAACACGATATTTGTATCCTTTTGATGCAGGCCCAAGTGTGGAGGAGCGGGCTATTTTGTATTTGGAGGCCCAAGATCGTGTAACAAAAGGGGCTTCACTAAAATGGCTCTAACTTGGGCTACGGGGGTCCGTTTTGGGCGTACGACCAGGCGAAACGAACGTGAGAATGAGCTCCATCTTGCTGCAAACGCCTACGGCGGTTTGGGTCATCGTCCGGGCCAAAAAACGCTTATTTCCATTATTTATTTGCATTTTTATGTTTTTTTGAACTATTTTGGGCATTTTGTTTTAGGCCGTGTGTTTGGCCCGTTATCTTTTTTAGGCCCATTTCGAATTTCTGTTCTTATTTATATGTCCCTCTAGTAATTTGAAGAATCAGAATTGAATTTTGAAACTACTGAATTTTCACTTCAAATTCCGTGCCTTTTGGGAGGAATATTGGGGGTTGGGGAAGAACTACACGGGTATTCTTAGAATCAACTTGTTCGATCTTCGTTTCCGTATCACGCGCTACATCAGTTGGTATCAGAGCCGAATTCCTGGCTCAAAACGCCTCCGAGGAGAAACAACAACAGGCCTCTCGATGAAGTGTATGAACGAGAGTTGGAGCAGCGACTCATGGCTAGAGTGGATCAACGGTTGGATCAGGTGGTCGATCAGTTGACTGACCGGATGGCCGACTTGATCAATCGTAGGAGGCAGGGACCCAATGACGGGTTTGGTTCTGATTTCAGTAACCCATTTGGTGATGGTTCGACTTCCGAAGACGAACAGGAAGGGCGACCAAGGGGTGAACGTGGAGGGGGTAACAGGCGTTGGGATTCTGGGATAAGGGTTGATATTCCAGAATTTGATGGGACTAGTTTGAATCCGGAGGGGTTCATCGATTAGTTGGCTACTGTGGAGGAAGTGTTAAAGTTCAAGGAGGTGCCTGAAAATAAGCGGGTGGCCTTGATCGCTACCAGGTTACGTGGTAGGGCCTCTGCGTGGTGGCAACAGTTGAAGTTAACACGGAATAGGCTCGGAAAGTCAAGGATCGTGACATGGACCAAGATGAAGAAATGCTTGCGGTCCAACTTTTTGCCTCATAATTTTCAAAGGTTGATGTACCAACGTCTGCAAAATTTAAAACAGGGGGCTAAATTGGTTGATGATTATACCACAGAGTTTTACCAGTTGATTGCTAGGAATGATATTCAAGAACCAGAGGAACAACTTGTTTCTCGGTATATTGGGGGTCTGGGGTTCAAATCATGGAGTCCGTGAATCTTTTTGACCCGTTAACCATCCCAGAGGCACACCAACGGGCGTTGGCCTTTGAGAAGCAAAACCGTCGTGTTGGTGGTTCATTTACCCCTGCTGGAGGAAACGTTGGGTCGGGCAGTGGGGCACCTCGTGGCGGGCCTAGTCAGCAAAGGCCAGGGGTTAACAATACCGGGTCTACTTCTAAGGGGGCTAGTAGTAGTGGTCAGAGATGTTTCAATTGTGGTGAGACGGGCCATCGTCAAGCTGAGTGCAAGAAGGCTGGTAAAAGACATTTTTTTTGCTGAGTCTGAGGATGATCAGTATGAAGAATATGAAAATAACCCAGTGTACGATGAAGAAACTGAGTACGAAGAAGAGGTTGTGGCCGGTGATGTTGGAGTGAACTTGGTAGTCAGACGCTCTTGTTATACGCCAAAGGCAGATGGAGATGACTGGCTTAGGCATAACATCTTCCACTCAACCTGTACCATTCTGGGAAAGGTTTGCACATTTGTTATTGATTCAGGGAGTTGTGATAACCTGATATCTGAAGAGGCGGTCCAGAAGTTGGCTCTGAAGACGGAGAGTCACCCTAAACCTTATAAGCTTCAATGGCTTAAAAAGGAAGGTGAAGTAAAGGTATCTAAAAGAGCCCTTGTTTCTATTTCTATTGGGTCCACTTATAAAGATGATGTTGTGTGTGATGTGGTCCCTATGGACGCGTGTCACTTATTGTTGGGTAGACCTTGGGAGTATGAGCGTAATATTGAACATAATGGGCGGTCCAATACTTATATCTTTCTGTTTGGTGGTGTGAAGATAACCCTTGTTCCTAGCAAGCCTAAGCAGTTGGCCACAAAACAGTCAGGTACTTTGTTGACCATCAGTCAGTTTCAAGAAGAGTTGGAGGAGACAGGCAATGTTTTTATTTTGATAGGGAAGACAGTGCCCGAGGAAGTCGAAATTCATGATGCTATGGTCCCTTTGCTGGAAGAATTTTCTGATGTTTTCCCTGATGAATTGCCCGATGGATTGCCACCTTTGCGTGACATCCAACATCATATTGATTTGGAGCCTGGGTCACAGTTACCCAATAGACCACATTACAGGATGAGCCCTGGTGAGCATGAAGAGTTGCGAAGGCAGGTTGAGGAATTGATTTCTAAGGGCCATGTTCGTGAAAGTATGAGCCCTTGTGCTGTTCCGGCTTTACTGACTCCAAAGAAAGATGGCACTTGGCGTATGTGTGTTGACAGTCGGGCAATCAACAAGATTACTGTGAGGTACAGGTTTCCTATTCCTCGACTTGATGAATTACTTGATCAGATTAGTGGTGCTACTATTTTTACGAAGTTAGATTTGAAGAGTGGGTATTACCAAATTCGTCTTAGGCCGGGTGACGAGTGGAAGACTGCCTTCAAGACTCGTGAAGGGTTGTATGAATGGTTGGTGATGCCATTTGGTTTATCAAACGCACCTAGTACTTTCATGCGTGTGATGAATCAGTTGCTTAGACCTTTTATTGGGAAGTTCGTGGTTGTGTATTTTGATGACATTCTTATTTATAGTGCTTCTTTCAGCGACCATGTTGTGCATGTGAGGCAGGTTTTGGCCTTACTTCGCAGGGACCATTTTTTTGCAGCCACCAAGAAGTGTATGTTCATGACCCCTAAAGTGTTGTTCTTGGGGTATGTTATTTCTGGAGATGGGATACAGGTGGATGAATCCAAGGTGGCGGCTGTTCAAAATTGGCCAACTCCTACTACCATTACTGAAGTTCGTAGTTTCCATGGGCTTGCTTCTTTTTATAGACGGTTTATTCCACACTTCAGTTCTATTATGGCCCCAGTGACAGATTGTATGAAGGGGAAGACGTTTGTATGGACAGAGGCGGCCGAGTTGGCTTTTCAAGTTGTGAAAGAGAAGCTCACTACAGCACCAATTCTGGTATTGCCTGATTTTTCTCAAGTTTTTGAACTTCATACTGATGCCTCAAAGGTTGGAATTGGTGGGGTTCTTAGTCAGGGTGGTCGACCTGTTGCTTATTTTAGTGAGAAGTTAACTAGGCCTAAGTTGAGGTACAGTACTTATGATCTAGAGTTTTATGCAGTGGTCCAAGCTTTAAAGCATTGGCGTCATTACTTGTTTCAAAAGGAGTTTGTTTTATTCACTGATCATGATTCCCTAAGGCACATTCGTACTCAAGACAAGGTATCTCATAAGCATGGGCGATGGTTGGCCTTTCTTGAGAAGTTTACTTTTGTGGTCAAACACAAGACTGGTGTTTCAAATAGGGTTGCTGATGCCTTAAGCAGGAGGAGTAATCTGCTTGTATCTATGAGGGTTGATGTGCCGGGTCTGGAGGTCATTCGTGAGCAGTTAGCCATTGACCCTTATTTCTCAGTTATTTTGTAGGATGTGGAAACTGGGAAAAAGTCAGATTTTCTTTTGCATGATGGTTTTTTGTTCAAGGGAAATCGGCTATGTATTCCTGATTCTAGTCTTCGTTTACAGATTATTAAGGAGTTACATGGTGAATGGCATGTTGGTCGTGACCGTACTTTACAGCTGGTGCAAGCTTCTTATTATTGGCCTTCTATGAGGAAGGAGGTGGATCGTTATGTGAAGAGGTGCCGTATCTGTCAGGTGTCAAAGGGCACAGCTACCAATGCGGGTCTCTATATGCCTTTGCCAATTCCCTCACAGCCAAGGGTTGATATTAGTATGGATTTCGTGTTGGGGTTACCTCGTACTCAGAGAGGTAATGATTCTATCTTTGTTATTGTGGATCGGTTTTCTAAGATGGTCCATTTTATTCCCTGCAAGAAGACGACTGATGCTGTTAACGTGGCCCAACTCTTTTTTCGTGACGTGTACCGTTTGCATGGGCTACCTTCTTCTATTGTGTCTGATCGGGATACCCGATTTCTGAGTCATTTTTGGCATAGCTTGTGGAAGATGGTGAATACTCAACTCAACTTCAGTAGTGCTTATCACCCACAAACTGATGGGCAAACTGAAGTTGTTAATCGGTCACTTGGGAATTTGCTGAGATGTTTGGTTGGTGATCATGTGAAGGCATGGGATCAAAAGTTATGCCAAGCTGAGTTTGCTCATAATCATGCTGTTAATCGGAGCACCGGATATAGCCCATTTCAGATAGTGTATTTATCTCAGCCTCGGGGACCACTTGATTTGATGTCTCTCCATCTTTCTGGATCTGTTCCTAAGAGAGTTCAAGATTTTGTGGAGGGCTTACATGAAGTTCATAATGCTGTGTATGATCATTTGACCCGAGCTAATCAGAAGTATAAGCAAGCTGCTGATCAGAAGCGTAGGCATGTTGAGTTCGAGGAAGGTGATTTTGTTTGGGCTGTTTTGACTAGAGATCGTTTTACAGTTGGGGAATACAACAAGTTATCAGCAAAGAAGATTGGCCCAGTTGAAATCGTGGAGAAGATCAATCCGAATGCATATCGTCTGAAGCTGCCTAGTCACATTCGTTGTTCTGAGGTGTTTAACGTGAAGCATCTGTTGCCTTATTATGGATTCTTCTGATGATGAACCTGTTGGTAATTCGAGGGCGAATTTTGTCTATCCAGGGGGGAATGATGCAGGCCCAAGTGTGGAGGAGCGGACTATTTTGTATTTGGAGGCCCAAGATCGTGTAACAAAAGGGGCTTCACTAAAATAGCTCTAACTTGGGCTACGGGGGTCCGTTTTGGGCGTACGACCAGGCGAAACGAACATGAGAACGAGCTCCATCTTACTGCAAATGCCTACAGTAGTTTGGGTCATCGTCCGGGCCAAAAAACGCTTATTTCCATTATTTATTTGCATTTTTATGTTTTTTTGAACTATTTTGGGCATTTTGTTTTAGGCCGTGTGTTTGGCCCGTTATCTTTTTTAGGCCCATTTCGAATTTCTGTTCTTATTTATATGTCCCTCTAGTAATTTGAAGAATCAGAATTGAATTTTGAAACTACTGAATTTTCACTTCAAATTCCGTGCCTTTTGGGAGGAATCTTGGGGGTTGGGGAAGAACTACACGGGTATTCTTAGAATCAACGTGTTCGATCTTCGTTTCCGTATCACACGCTACATCACCTTTTTTACCAATTCAATTTCACTTCCAGTTTTTGCTCATCTCCATCCGAAATAACACTCACCAAACTTTCACAATCTACAATATATAAATATACGAGATTGACAAGCCCTTGCGCTACACTTATAGGGAATAGCTTTAATAAAGAGCGGCAGCCTGTTATACTGATCTTGCTTAGATTACAAAAGCTTATATATTGATGTGGGTTATCCCACAGAAGATCCAACCTATTCAAACGGAACAAGATTATTTCTTTCACATGGGAAAAAAACTTCCCCTTGGTTTTCATCGGGCCACTTTCATTTGAAGTCTGAATTCCATCCAAGTCACATGTCTTCACCAAGCTTCTAACATTATCACAGTATGACAACTCAATATACCTTAATTCATCGAAACCTTCTTGATATAGGTCTGGTAAGATGTTATCCAAATCTTTTATATATGACAATGTTAACATTTCAGCTAGCTGAATCAGTTTCCTAATTGGCATCGTCACATATCTTGGAACATCTAGGCAGCGTTTATATAAACACATTGGGGATCCAGATGTCCCAATGTCAAATTCTATCAAGGTTTCAATTTTGGGAATATAACGCAATTCCGAAACTCTTTAATGCAGAATTTTCAGCAACATCAGTTCGCTTAGCTCCGTAAGAAAATTACAATTCCCCTCCTTCTTCAACAACCAAACATACAACTCCTCCAACCTAATGAGCTTCGATATCACACCAGGTGTTACGTAAGACAAATCATTAAAATAGTAAACATCTAGTAGACTTAAATTGGTCAATTGTCCGATCTCTTCAGGGATATTTCTAATTCCAGTATCTCTAAGCTTTAGAATCTCAAGACATGACAACCCCCCAAGTAACGAAATTTCACAGAGATATCTGTTTCGACTTAGATCTAGCAGGCGTAGCATTGTGAGCTGCGTTAGTGATTGTGGGAGAGATGAAATGTTGTTAAACTGCATATCTAAAACTTTCAGCTCTTTCATGCCCTGAAAGAATTCATCCGGAACAATTGAAAGTTCATTCATTTGTATAAGGAAAGTATCAAGGTGTGGCAAATCAGGTTCATAATCAGGAAGCTTACATATTTTATTTTCCATGAGCGAGATCTTCTTGTAGCTTTTTATAACGTCGCTTCTTGGATGCCACACTCTCAAACCTTTTCCGGACTCCAACAAAAACTTGTCATCACCTTTAAAAGTAATGAACAATGCCATATCACGAACAAGATCGTGCATTTTAAATAATTCTTCTTCTTCTTCTTCTTCTCTTTTATGTAAAAGTAATTCATCCCATGAATAACTTTTTATATCCGCAGGCAATAACAAGAAAGATGATTTAAGAGACTCAACAACCAGTTGAACTTTATCTTTTGTATTGTGAATGCTATCGGGATTATTAAATATCCCAAGAGCGTGCCCATAATGTGTCAACGTTTTAAGGCCAATGTTTCCATCTTCTGGGAACATACTACACAATAAGAAAAGTGACTTAGCTACTTCATCTTCAAGATAGTCGTAGCTTAGCTTCAACTTCAGTATACCTTCCTCTTTATTGGTGACATCCCCATCTATGGGAGCTTGTAGTCGTCGAAGCGCTACCTCCCAAATTTTAATTACTTTGTCTTTTGAAGAAATTCCAATTTCTTTGCCTTTCAAAGCTTTTCCCACAACTTGAATAAAAAGTGGTAATCCACCACATTCCTTGACAATCTTTAATGCAACTTCTTTCAATGTATCGTCCCATTCACTTTTACCATCCACACGTTCAAAAAGGGTCCACGCTTCTTTCTCTTGCAAAGGGTTCACCGAAATATTCTTTTGGGCATTCATTGACGCACACACGTACCTGCTTCTAGATGTAAGCAAAATCTTGCAATTCTTGTACTCACTCCCACATGGAATGCCCAATTCTTCAGTCTTTACTTCTTCCCAAACGTCATCTAGAATGATTAGAACCTTCTCTCCGTTCTTTATTCTACTTGCCGCAACACCAACATTTTCTTGAATTATTTTAACATCAACAGTTCTCGACACTGTTATAAACACAATATCATCAAAATGAGTCTTTATTGCTTTAGCAACTTCACTAGCTAGTGTAGTTTTACCTACACCACCTAAGCCATAGATTCCAACGATTTGTGTTGTGTCGTCTTCTATAGCTCCAATGATCTCCTCCAAAATTGACTTATGGGTACCGATATCGTCAAGATTTGTACTTTGGTAGAGGTCTGTGAATCCTAGGGCTTGAGCAGGAACGGAGACACAAGTTTCAAAACTCTTACCGTAATCTTGGTGCTTCTGAAGAGAAGACGTTTTTTCTACTGCCGTCTTACTACAACGACGGAGGGCACACAAATGGAAGCATTTCTCCTGGTCTTCTCCTCCGTTAGTAAACTGTGTGGCGTTGGATATTTCAGCATTTGCTTTCTTCATCCACTCTTCCACGCCTTCTAGGAGAACTTCCCCTTTAGATCTAGCCGAATCTATATGTTGCTGAACCCTTCCCTTCATACTCAACAGCTTACCAGCTTCCTCTTTACATTTTTCAACATTTTCAGAGCAATTACACATGTAGCTTATCTCTTTTTTAGCCACACCAAACAACAAGTCTACTACTTTTCCAGTTATGGAAGAAATAACCGTGTCCGCCATACTGTTATGATGGCGTTTTGGATTAATTTGGATGTTGAAGTAGTTCAAAGCATAGTATGTTTTTTATATCTAACAAGACACCATGGACAAAACCAAGAAGAAATCGTAAAAGGAAGAATTTTCCTTAGGAAACAACGATACTAATTATCAGATGAGGGATGAAGAAGATAAAAGTCATCAGAATTTTTAAATGAATTTATTCTTTATTGGTTCAACAAAAATAAAAAAAAAACTACAATACGCAACGACTAACTTTTATTTAATGTAATGTGCTTATGCAATTTGTTATATTTTACACCGTGAGGTATGGGGCGGGGGTTTGGGCGTAGCCCCATTGGCGCGGGTTTGAAGCCAGGCGTGGGGCGGACTAGTAAGTGACATGGCAGGCTCTCAATGGCCAAACCCAAGCCCCACCATACCCTATGGGCGTGGGTTTTGGTGGTGGGGGAGCTCCCATTCCACGTGTCAACAAATGCCCCAACCCAAACCCCAACCCAAGTCCCCATACCCCACGGCCTTAAGGAAGAAAGGTACACACAGGCCCCACTTCAGTTCATTCTTCAACTTTGAAAATATTAAACTATACATTCCATTCAAAATGGACCATGTTACTTTGGCTCCTTTCTGACTTTCTTTTGTTGCTTACGCTTATCGTGCGCACCCTCACAAATAAATATGTTCCTCGGTTTACTAAATTTCCGCTTGACCATGTTCCATTCAGTTTGGGTTTTGCACAAGCAAACCGATTTCAACCCGAAAGTTCACAACCCAATCACTCAACCCGATTTGAGAACCTGGTTTGAACCTGATATCTCGAACCCGTCCAGATGGATTGAACTAGCAATATACCCAACAGTTATTTAATGGCTTTTTGACCATTATAGTACGTTTAATGTGATATTTTTTTCATCCCATAAGTTATCACTTAGTATAAATATGTATTAAAGGTGACAAGGTGTTGGTTAAATCATAAACTCAAAAAACGCAAATAATAATAATAATAATAATAATAATAATAATAATAATAATAATAATAATAATAATAAACGCTCCTAAAACGCTATGGAATCGAAAGTGGGCATTAACCCGTCAATATGGGTTGTTCCTCTACTAAAACTAACGAAGACAACGAAAATGTAAAAAAATAGCTGTATTTTGTGTGGTAAGGTTTATTTTTTTTATAAAATTATGTTTTAGTATACTTATTGTATTACAAAAATAAATAAAGTTTGAATTTTTAAGTTAATTATGTTTATTATTATTTTTGATAAATTTATATTAATAGATATGAGCAATAGGGTTGAACCCGATTTGAGAACCCAACCTGGTCCCAACCTAACCCGAAGCGGTTTCATAGGGTTAGGTTCTCTAGTCTATTAACCCGTTAGAACCCAACTCGGTTTGAATATTTTTAACCTAACCCCAACCAGGTTTGAACCCGGTTCGGGTTGAAACCCTAACCCGATTTGTGCACCTCTAATGAGAATGAAACTAGCATTCGTAATATAAGTCTTGTAAAGTTACGTCACATACCACGTCTCAAATATCTGTTGCGTACCAGGCATAATACGTATTAGCTTGTTAGAAAAAAAATGGTTGGATTTTCAAGTGGATTGTTTTCTTTCTATTTTAATTTTAAATAGTTAGCGTTATGCGATGGGAATTCATTTGGCATGGATTCATTTTAGCAACCAGAAGAGAAAACTTCAAAAAAGATGAGAGGATGTGATATATGCAAAAGGACGTGAACACATGCTTTTTATCAATCAAGAGCTATAATTAATGACATTGATGTTATTCGGTTAGAATTACCATGGTAACAACCCAAAGTTTCAAACATTTATTAATACAAAAACAAGGGGAGGGTTCATTGGTGAACACCAAAAAAGAGAGAAATCGGAACACAGGGGTAATTTTGGCCATCATATTCCAAAGTTTGGGTGCGCATCTCTTAACCTTTTTATTGAGAAACATCTACAGACTTTCATTCTCCAGCCACCGTAAATCAGCACCACCACCACCCTAGCCCGCACTACTCCATCATCGATCCCTAGGTTTCCAATGGGGTTCAGGTAACTACGAGGTTTGGATCTCACAACCATCGTCAATGGAAGAGTGTCGCTTGTGGTAGCTCCGGGAGATGGGACTTACCGCCGATAAAACCTAAACCTAGATTCGTTATTTTCGTCGGAAATGTTTTCGATTGATGACACATTGTTCACCAATTATAAGTATACCACCACTTTCCTCTTCCCTGCTCGGGGTCAGATTTAAGAATTACAACAAATTGTTTAGTTTATTATTCAATTGGAAGCTAATTGAAGAAAATTGTTTTACTGATATCTGAAAATTTGTGTACATGTTCATTGTGAAAGCTATTAACTACCAGATGAACTTGCAATTTTGAATCAATTTGTGAATTTCTCTATCAAATCAGATGTGTGTGCTCTATATTATAGTGATTTTGTTTCAAGGTGCACCAACTGTTGGAATGGGACAAGAAGCTATCAAGGTTGTTGTAAGGCCTCCTAATCCAAGATCTCACTCAACTAATGCAACCAACAGGTGTGCGGAATCCACCTAATGATCAACCACTGTAGATGAAACACTAGAATGCAAAGATTTGTGAGAGAGATCAAGAATACACTGAGTATTCTTGATGAGGAAGATGAATGACGTCACACACACACAGTAGCCGCCAGAGAAACACACACACAATGATTAGGGTTAGGTGCACAGAATTTCACACAAAATCGCCACATTGTCTATTCCACATAAAGGTATATATACAAGGCAAACCCCGGACTTTCAAGACACACTAGAAGCCCAGACAAACATATAACACAAAACTCTGACTTTTGTCCTAAACATAAACTCAGACAAAAGTCTAGCCTAAAACTTGGACAAAATGTCCAAGGTTAAAACTTGGACTAAGTTTCAATACATGAACAATAAAGACCCTACAAATTGGAAGGCATGCACTTATCACCTAAAGTTCATTAACAAACTCCCCCTTGATCAGTGCATGGTCTTCATTGGTCTTGAGATCTTCATCCTTTCTTCGAGTACTCGCTTCCTGCCCATACCTTGTTCTTCACACAGAATTGAACTACCTTGATGAACTGATCAGCTAGCACACGATCTTCTTCAAGGTATTTCAGAGGCAGGCGTCGAAGCTTCTTCAAATCTTCCATCGTGAGATGAACGATCCAGACGCACACAGCTTCTACAAATCTTCCATCTTGTGATGAACGATCCAGACGCACACAGCTTCTTCAAATCTTCCATCTTGTGATGAACGATCCAGACGCACACAACTTCTTCAAATCTTCCATCTTGTGATGAACGATCCAGACCTGAAACACTTAACACCGGATTAAGAATCTTAACCCCGGAGATACTCGGCCCAAACCTGGATCCCAAAACTAAATTCCAATATCCCGGAATCAACAATTGAAGTATTAAACAACCAATATTTAATAATTTGTATTTCAAAACACGATCATTCACAAAAAGTTACTTCAAAACTTATACTTTTTGAAAAATATCACAACTTGGAAGCAGATTTGCCGAAACACCTTAAAATGACGTGATTACCCACACACTTAGATGGATCTTGCACGACCGATTTTTATACAAAAAGACTTATTTTAAGATTACCTAACTTGATGTTTAACACCTTATTAAATAATGTTCACAACCCTTAGAGAATTTTCAAAATGATAACTCGCACATAGAAACAAGAAAGCAAAATCTTTTTGATGTTTTTTTTTTTTTTTTTTTTTTTTTTTTTTTTTTTTTTTTTTACTGAATAAAGAAATTAAACCTACGAACGTATTTACACTAATTATCTTTTTGTGAAATCGGAGCAAAGGGATCATATCAGTTTTTCTGTCAATATCCAACACAAGAACATAGATTATCAGTTTAAGCTCTTAGAATGATATTAACAGTTCAAGACGTTCAACGGTATTGTGGTCCACTTAAGCTTTAGCACGCTTTCGAACACTGTTTTCGAGATATGCGATTAAGTGTATTAATAACTGATTGTAACTATGTTTACCCACCTCAGAATATACTCCCGTATCAAGGTATGCACGAGAGTTCATCTTACTGGTGAGTATACCATTTATCATCTGTTTTGACGTATAAAATGATGTGAGATACTCACTTATTTAGTATTGAAAACAAGCCCTATGTGATAGAATCACTTATTGATGAGGAACTTGATTTTCAGATGCATGAGGGCACAGGAGCAAGTCCGTGAACAGGTTAGTACCATCGTACAGACAAAGAGACGAACTTGACTCCCGCAAAAGAGCTGTGATATATTATCACATATTTTGAGGGACATGTGATTGTTTATCACTTATTGAGGTCGAATGCATCATGTATTATATGATATTTACACGTATGTATGGTATCATGGAAGATCTAGACTTGCGTCCCCGTTGTTTTTGGTAAAAGAAACAACCATGATCCCAGATGATAAACAGCATAAAGACCACGTATCTCAGAACCGCGTCAATCTATCAAACGAAATTACGATACCAAGACCATATATCTGAGAGATGTACCACACAAGTTACGCAGTTCATTATGTTTATATACCAAAAACAGGTTCTTATTGACGCGTAAAACCTACCGAAGCAACGTATAATGATGCTGTTACAGTTAACGGTTAGTTTTATATATTACTATAATCCTGCACCAGATACGACTAACCGATGTACTATCATTTCCCTTATATCTCAACACGACTTCATTTTATATTTTTCAAATGTTTTTGTATTTTTCTTAAAATTTATCCTACAACTAAGTAAAATATTTTTGGAGTTTTTCAATTTTTGGAAAGCGGTAAGAACTGTACAGAAAACATAAAATAAAGTTTCTATGCGAGTTTTGAAAAGCATTTTACTCGGGGTTGATCATGCCAATCATTCGGACCAGATTTTCAAATCTAGCCCGATCGAATGTCTTCGTAAACAGGTCGGCAAGATTATCCAAGGTGTCTACCCTAACCACTTCTATTAAACCCTTCTCAGCACAATCGCGAATGAAATGATGCCTAACATCTATGTGCTTAGTGCGTGAGTGATTAACTGGATTGTTAGTTATGGAAATGGCAGAGTTGTTATCGACAAGACTAGGAGTTCGAGTAAAATTCAAACCGTAGTCCCTCATTTGCTGCTGAATCCACAAGACCTGAGCACAACAGCTTGATGCAGCAATGTACTCGGCCTCGCACATGGATAGAGAAACGGCAACTTTCTTTTTGCATTGCCAAGAGACAAGACGGTTCCCAAGAAGTTGTGCGCCGCCAGAGGTTGACTTTCTGTTCATCGGGCACCCTCCAAAGTCTGCGTCAGCATACGCCATCAAATCCAGACCACCTTCAGCTGGATACCACAATCCAAGCTTAGGCGTCCCTTTCAGATATCTGAAGATACGCTTGACCGCTTTCAAGTGAGACTCCTTCGGAGTTGATTGGAACCTGGCACACAAACAAACAGAAAACATAATATCTGGTCGTGAAGCAGTAAGATACATTAGCGAACCTATCATTGCTCGATATAGAGTCGGATCCACTTCAGGATCTTTCTCCTTATCGGGTGAAAGCTTGTGATTTGTCGGGAGAGGCGTGTCATAGGGTAAGCTATCTTCCAATCCAAATCTTTTAAGAATCTCGTGAACATACTTTGTCTGATGAACGTACATCCCGTTTTTTTCTTGACTCACTTGAAGACCTAGGAAGAAGGATAACTCGCCCATCGCGCTCATTTCAAATTTTGACTTCATCACCGCTTCGAACTCACGACACAATTCTTCATTTGAAGAACCAAAAATTATGTCATCAACGTAAATTTGCACGATCAGAAAATCTCCCCCTTTCTTCAAAATGAACAGTGTGGAGTCAATCGCACCACGCGAGAACCCATGCTCCAATAGATGCTTTGACAAAGTCTCGTACCATGCCCGAGGAGCCTGATGGAGACCGTAGAGAGCCTTGTCCAACAGATAGACTTTGTTGTCTGACCCTGGAGCTTCGAAACCCGGCAGTTGGGATACATACACAGTTTCATGCAATTTCCCGTAAAGGAACGCGCTTTTCACATCCAACTGATAGACTTTGAAACGCATGTGTGCAACAAAGGCTAGAAACAAACGAATAGCTTCAAGTCTTGCCACCGGTGCATAAACTTCTGTATAATCAATCCCTTCCTCTTGATTGAAGCCTTGAACAACCAACCGTGCTTTGTTTCTGACGACGACACCCTTATCGTCTTTCTTGCACTTGAAAACCCATTTCATGTTGATTGCATGTTGGCCCTTTGGAAGATCGACCAAATTCCACACTTTTAACTTGTCGAACTGAGCTAACTCTTCTTGCATCGCCTCACACCAAGAATTATCCTTCAGAGCCATCTGATAGTTCTTCGGCTCTATTTGAGAGATAAAACATTCATGTAGGCTAAGATTGTAGATTTCTTCTTTCTTGATACCAGAGAACAGACACTGCATCTCTGAAATACTCCTTCGCGTTTGCACTCCATCATTTGGATTCCCAATAATATTATCAACAGGATGATGAATATTCGTTCTTGGAACTGGGATTGCTGGAGCTTGAAGATTGTTTCCCAAATTTGATTGAATCTCCCCCTCAGCATTTGCATTACTACTAGAAGCTTGATCATTTCCAGAAGACACATTAACATTTGGATATGCTGAAAAATCAACGTAAAGATCACCACTTGTAGTTTGAGCAGCTGCATTGGGGATCTGCTCAGCAACAACTTCGTTTACGATCGAAGAATCAGCGACTGGAACATTCGGAGACACATTAGTAGGAATACTTGCTCTCCAACTTGCATCCACTTCTTCTTTGTTCACAAGATGTGTGTAGACAACCTCCGAATCTTCTTCTGAAAGATCAGGAAGATCAAATGAATCAAATAATTTATCATAATCATAACCGCTTTTAGGACCGAATTCGGACGGTGGAGGCGTAACTCAAAGGAGTTATATCAAACACTATCTTCACTGTACGCTTCTTAACGTTATAAACGCGTTTGTTGGGAGTTCCATTGGCATAACCCAAAAAGAACCAAACTTCACCAACTTCCCCCATTTTAGGAGTATCTTTGGTGCGTTTGATAACACACTTGATCCCAAAAGGTTGAAACCCAGATAAGTTCGGTTTCTTGTTTTCAAGCAATTCATAACACGTTTTATCTTCTCTTTTAACCGTAAGCACATGATTTAACACATAACATGCAGTGTTTACCGCCTCGGCCCAGAAGAAAATTGGCAATTTTGATTCAGAAAGCATAGTTCGGGCCGCCTCAATTAGGGTACGATTCTTCCGTTCTGCAACTCCGTTCTGTTGAGGAACATATGGAGCGCTGAACTGATGAACTATTCCCATTTCCCGACATAACTCATCCATATAATGATTTTTAAACTCAGTGCCGTTGTCTCTTCGGATTTTCTTAACTGGAAGTGAATAATTTTTCTCATGTTGTTTGAACAAGTCTCTTAAAATACCAGCAGTTTGGTCCTTTGTTTTTAAGAAAAATACCCACGAGTATCGTGAGAAATCGTCAGTGACAACTAGGCAATAAGACATCCCACCAATGCTAGCAACATGGATTGGGCCGAAAAGATCCATGTGAAGTAATTCAAGTGGTTTTTGGATTGAGTTAACAGTTTTTGGTTTGTGAGGCTTTCGCTTGATTTTTCCTTTTTCACATGATTCACATTTGTTGTGCATATTGAAACTACGCAAAGGAACCCCAACATTAAGTTGTTTTTCACTAAGTGGTTCATTTTTCGCAGATGCACGTGGCCCATTCTCCTATGCCAGAGATACGATTGATCTTCAGTCGCCTTCGAAAGTAGACATGTCACTGGAGCAGACGAGTTGACCAACGGGCGCATGTCCATGACATATGTGTTATTCACCCTTGGAGCCCTCATTACGATCCAATCTTCAGGAACAACAAATCCCGGACGCAAAACGAAGCAAGCTTTATCAGTGAATAACATCATGTACTTGTTATCACAAATTTGAGAAACCGACATCAAGTTATGCTTCAGTTCTTCAACGTAGTTCACTTTATGCAGCGTAATTTTTCCATTTGACACAGAACCTTCACCGGTGATGTATCCACCCTTCTCACCGGAAAAGTTAACATAACCACCACGAATTTGTTTAAAATTGTTCAATAACTCTTTATTTCCTGTCATGTGTCTGGAACAGCCACTATCGATATACCAAATATAGATAGCCCTTTTCAGCTGCTCCTCAATGCCAGCCATGAATGCACACGCTTCATTTTCTCCGGAGTTTTCTTCCAACCTTTTAGTTTCTGCATCCGCAAATTGCTGCATTTCAGCTGTGGAGATGTTGAACTCAAAGCATTCTCCCTTTTTGTAACACCCCAAAAATATAAAACTTTGCGTTTAATATGTAATGTTAATTTGACAAGAATTAACTAACTAGGAAACTATAACCCAGTTAGTTGATAGTCTTGAAATAACTTACTCTAAAGTTAAAACACTTAAACTTAAAGCTAAATGATAAGTGGAGGGACTAAACTAGTCAAAATCTGAAAGTTTAGTACTAATTTAATAAACAAAACACAAAGTCCACCCATTGTGGGTGGGCATCGATCGAACAGAGAGAGAGAGCGACCAGGAGATTTTCCAAAACCCTAAAACTTCATTAATCCTGCAAATTGAAGGATTAATCCAAGTCAAAATCGAAAATTGAGCTTAGAATCATGATCCTCATCACAAGAGGATTGTAAGGTATGTAAAATCTGATGAAATCTCTCAACTTGAAATTCTCATGATTTTGGAAAATCTGAAAATTTGATGTTGCATGGGTGTTATTTGGTTAGATTAGAGTTGATATGGTGTTTAGAAGTGAAAACTAGCCAACTACATGTGAAATCATGACCAAATTCAGGAAGTTCCATGAACATCTTGAAGGTGGGTTGTGGGTTTTACATGATGATGATGAACACTAGGATTTAGAATGATTATTCTAGTGTAATTCAATCTTAGAAGGTAATTTCAGAAAAATATGATGATTAAATGCAATATGAGGGCTTGATTGATGTTAAGTTAGCTAATTAGCAAACTATGAACTTGAATACAAAAGATATAAAAATTTTGCCTTTATAGTGTTTGTAGAAATGCCTCAAAGAAGGCTTGAAACTGAATTGTTAAGTTAAAAACGCATAATTATGATGTATGACAAAATGTGCGATATGTATGTGAAACCAAGAGTTCTAAACATAAAGTGATTGAACTCTATAGGAAAGGAGGCCGGGGCATCTAGCGGGCAAACCGGCGTAGACGCACGTTTGAAGGGGTCGCTTTGAAGGTATGTAACTTGACCCGTTACATTGAGTAGATTTGATGGTTATATAATGCGTAATTGAAATTTTTGAATAAGAGTTGTTTTGAATTAAGCGGTGAAGTCGCTATATTGAGTGATTGATCATATTTGGTTGGAACTCGTTGGTAGTCGTCATATGGGAGGATTCCTTAGACGAGCCAATCGGGTCGAATAATCAAGTAAGGCATGGTCGATGCTTCGGAATATGTTGGATTGATCTTTGATATGGATAATATAAAACATAATAGAAATATGAGGTTTTAATGTATTGGTATCCTAGAAAACTGAAATCTGAGAGTTGGGGTTTCAGTGTAATGAACAAACAAAACAAAACATAAATTTCCAGCAACTACCGTAAGTTATGGTAGTACCGTAACTTACGGTACAGGTCAAGAAGTTACGGTGGAACACCCCTGTTTTACGGTGGACCAACAATTCTCCAGGACTCACCGTAACTTACGGTGACACCGTAAGTTACGGTGGAATCGGAAATAAAACTTAAATTTTATGATTTAAAATGTACATTGAATCTCATGTTTATATATTTATAACAATTGTCAAAACTAAAGTTTTAATGGTTTTGACCTTAGGTAACAAGGTGGATCTTACGGATGGCGGTTAAGCGAATGATGAAGAACCGAACACGATTTTTGAAGCTTCCGCAATGTTTTAATCATACTTATATTTTGTTCATGGGTTGTAAACAATTTCTTAAACGAATTTTGAATGTTCCAATTTAGTCATTAGCTGACTAAGGTTTATGCTACATATAAAACTTATGTTATTTTAATATCTTTTGGTATAAAATTTGTGATTAATTCTAGTAAAATTTTAAGGGTGTTACAAGTTGGTAATCAGAGCCTAAGGTTGTTAACAAAGTGTTCGGTTCAAGCTTGATCGATCGTCCGGTAAGAACTAACTTATTTTGTTAATAAATTATGTATTACGTAAAGAATGAGAAATGAACAAATATGCATGAAAAGAGTGTGTAAGCTCACTCAAAAACAAGAAATGCATGAAACAAGAATGATTAAATCAAGTTATGAACTTGATTGAATTGAAACAAGAATGATTAAATCAAGTTATGAACTTGATTGAATTGAAACAAGAATGATTAAATCAAGTTATGAACTTGATTGAATCAAAACAAGTAAAGCATGTGTTATAAATGGAATGTTTAACAACCTATGTAAACATTTCAGAAATAGAGATGGCTGATGGAGGTAATGATAATGCGGTGCCAAGAGTCACCGAACAAATGAGGGAAGTGATTGCCGAAGAGGTTGGAAAGGCGATTGAAAACAGTTTGTCGGGCTTTATTGATAAAATTCAAAACACAGTTTTATCAATAGTAGAAGAGAGAATCAAGAAATTGGAAGATGATTCAAATTCAGCAAAGGAAAAGCATGGAGGACGAAAGCCTTGTTCATACAAGGAATTCATGGCCTGTAAACCACCAATATATAATGGGGAGGTTGACCCAATAGTGTGCCAACGATGGCTAAGTGATATCGAAGGGGTATTCGAGAGAACCCATTGTGATAAAGATGACTACGTAGCCTATGGTACGGGTCAACTAAGGAGTCAAGCGAAAGATTGGTGGGATAACAAAAAGAGAGAGATCGGTATTGAAGCTGCTAAGGTCATGACTTGGGAAGAATTCAAGACGCCATTTCTTAAGCATCATAGCCCCAAGGCGGTTATGAATAAAATCAAGGAGGAGTTCATGCAACTTAGGCACAAAAATGAGACCATAGACAAGATTACGGCAACGTTTATGGATAAGATGAAATTTTGTGATGATCTAGTGACAAATGAAGAACAAAAGATATACTACTACCATAACATGTTGAGTGCTGAGTATAGGGAATTTATCACCCCTTCCAAATACGAGACCTTAACCGAGATCATAAATGCTGCTCGGGAAAGGGAAATTGAACTGAAAAAGAGCATTGAAAGGGGTGAACGGAAAGCACAAGATGTAAACCCAAGCCCTGCTAAGAAGGCACGAACAAACGAAACCGCGAAGAAATCTGAGACAAAAGGCGGGTCGCCAGGTTGCAGAATCTGCGGAAAGGGTCAAAAAGGCGAATGTCGTTACAAGGATAAGCCTTGTCCCATATGCAAAAAAACGGGACATGTGGCTATATCGTGCCCGGAGAAAGTGACGGTTTGTTACAATTGTTATCGAACGGGCCACAAGAAGTCGGAATGCCCGGAACTTGCTGGAAAGAAGGATGGGCAGGACCCGAAAGGTGAAGCCCCAAAAGCAAAGGCAAGATCTTTTCAACTGACCGCCGCAGAAGCGAAGGTTGAACCTGATGTGGTCTCAGGTATATTTGCTATAAATTTGATTCCTGCACGTGTGTTATTTGATAGGGGTGAGAATAAATCCTTTGTTTCATATGGATTTATTCGACATCCTTCATTTGTTCTAACAAAATTACCTGTGCCCTTAGAAGTAGAGATAGGTAATAACAAGAGCTTTATTGTTTGTGATGTATGTGAAAATTGTAAACTGAGCATTGATGACGAAGAATATTTGATAAACCTAATCCCGATGTCAATGGGAGAATTTCAAGTAGTCGTTGGGATGGATTGGCTAACTCAACATCATGCAAATGTCGTGTGTTTTCGTAAGGAGATAAAACTAACATCTCCGAGCGGAAAACACGTCACCATATGTGGCGAAAAAGGTGGCAACCCCATAGTATGCTCAATGTTGAAAGCTCACAAACTTATGAAGCGAGGATGCAAGGCATTCATGATATACGCTAATGAGCCAGAAAAAGAATCACGAAAGATTGGAGATGTACCGGTAGTACGAGATTATGAAGATGTGTTTCCGGAGGATTTACCGGGGATACCGCCTGAACGGGAAATAAAGTTCGGGATCGAATTGATTCCGGGCGCGAAACCCGTAGCAAAAGCCCCGTACCGACTTGCACCGTCGGAATTACAAGAGTTGATGTCCCAAATCCAAGATTTGCTTGACAAGGGATTTATAAGGCCGAGTGTGTCTCCTTGGGGCGCACCGGTGTTGTTCGTGAGAAAGAAAGACGGGAGCATGCGCATGTGTATCGATTACCGGGAGTTAAACAAACTCACGGTAAAGAACCGATACCCGCTCCCGAGGATAGATGACTTATTCGACCAACTGCAAGGCGCGAACTGGTTTTCAAAAATTGACCTTAGGTCGGGATACCACCAACTAAAGGTCAAAGAAGAAGATGTGCCGAAGACGGCTTTCCGCACGAGATACGGGCATCACGAATTCCTCGTGATGTCATTTGGGCTAACAAACGCACCCGCGGCTTTCATGGACCTCATGAACCGGGTTTGCAAGCCAATGTTGGATAAGTCGGTCATCGTGTTTATCGATGATATCTTGGTGTATTCGAAAAGTGAAGCTGAACACGCACACCACTTACAAGAAGTGTTAGAGACACTTAGACGAGAGAAGTTATATGCAAAATTCTCTAAATGTGCCTTTTGGTTACGAGAGGTACAATTTCTTGGTCATGTCATAAGTGCCGACGGAGTTTTGGTGGATCCGTCAAAGATAGAGGCTGTGTCAAAATGGATTTCCCCGAAGAACCCTTCAGAAATTAGAAGCTTTTTGGGGCTTGCGGGATACTATAGGAGATTCATTCAAGATTTCTCCAAGATTGCGTCACCGCTAACAAAGCTAACCCAAAAGAAAGAAAAGTTTATTTGGGGTGTCGATCAAGAAAAAGCGTTTCAAACACTAAAAGAAAAGTTTCAGGCTCCGGTATTGACATTGCCGGACGGAGTCGAAGACATGGTGGTTTACTCGGATGCTTCACTATCGGGGCTCGGATGTGTTTTGATGCAACGGGGCAAGGTTATAGCTTATGCCTCGAGGCAATTGAAGATCCACGAGAAGAAATACCCCACGCACGATCTCGAGTTGGCTGCGGTGGTATTTGCGTTAAAAATATGGAGGCATTACTTATATGGGGTAAAGTGCAACATATTCACCGACCACAAGAGCTTGAAATACTTCTTCGATCAGAAGGAGTTAAATATGCGACAAAGGCGATGGCTGGAAACGGTGAAAGACTACGATTGTGAGATACATTATCACCCCGGAAAGGCAAACGTGGTAGCGGACGCTCTGAGCAGAAAAGCAGACTAGGTCCCAATACGAGTGAGGTCGATGCAACTCGTGGTGACCTCGGGTATACTTGAACGTATTCGAGAGGCACAGTTAGAAGCAGTAAAAGAAAAGAATTGGAAGAAAGAAAGAATAATCGGTCAATTGAAAGACTTGTCGGATGGGAATCACGGGTTGAAGACTCGATCCAGAAGGATATGGGTCCCACATACTTGTGGAGTGAAGGCGCTTCTACTTAATGAAGCTCATAAATCCCGTTATTCAATTCATCCGGGTGCGACCAAGATGTACAATGATTTGAAACAAAATTATTGGTGGCCCGGAATGAAGAGGGATGTGGCGAAGTATGTGGAAAAATGCTTGACATGTTTACAAGTCAAGGCGGAGCACCAGAAACCATATAGCAAACTCCAACCGTTAGAAATTCCGGTTTGGAAATGGGAACATATTACAATGGACCTATTAACCAAGTTGCCTAAGACGAATCGTGGTTTCGATGCCATTTGGGTAGTGGTGGATAGATTGACGAAAAGTGCTCACTTCATTCCGATTCGTGAGACTTATACGTCAGAAAAGATGTCAGAAGTTTACACTAATGAAATAATAGCACGTCATGGGGTCCCGGTATCCATCGTATCTGATAGGGATGCTCGGTTTACTTCAAATTTCTGGCGAGATTTCCAAGAGCAAATGGGAACCAAATTGTTCATTAGCACTGCGTACCATCCTCAAACGGATGGACAGAGTGAAAGAACGATACAAACATTGGGGGATATGCTACGGGCATGTATAATCGACTTTGGAGGAAGTTGGGATGTTCACCTACCGTTAGTCGAGTTTTCATATAATAACAGCTACCAATCTAGTATTAAGATGGCACCGTACGAAATGCTTTATGGTAGGAAGTGTCGAACCCCGGTATGTTGGGGTGAAGTGGGTCCACGTGAACTCGCTCATCAAGATATAGTACGAGCCACGAATGAAAAGATCGATATAGTTCGGGCACACTTGAAAGCAGCTCAAGACAGGCAAAAGGCGTATGCTGATAAAAGGAATAGGCCAATCGAATTTCAGGTTGGTGACATGGTCATGCTAAAAGTTTCCCCATGGAAGGGCGTTATTAGATTCAGAAAAAGGGAGAAGCTAAGCCCGAGGTTTATTGGGCCATTTAAAATTATCGGAAGAGTTGGCAAGGTAGCTTACCGCCTTGAGCTACCGGAGGAACTAAGTGGGATCCATGGTACGTTCCACGTGTCACAATTAAGAAAGTGCCTAGCAGATGAAACGACCTATATCCATTACGATGACATCGAAGTGGATAATAGTTTGAATTATGCGGTAAGACCGGTGGAGATTTTAGACCGGAAGGTCAAACTTTTACGAAATAAACAAATTGACCAAGTCAAAGTCAAATGGGAGCATAGGAAAGGTTCGGACACTACGTGGGAGTCCGAAGAGGAAATGCGACGTCTCCACCCTACGTTATTTGGTACGTACTACGGTTTCGGGGACGAAACCCTATTTAAGGGGGGTGGACTTGTAACACCCCAAAAATATAAAACTTTGCGTTTAATATGTAATGTTAATTTGACAAGAATTAACTAACTAGGAAACTATAACCCAGTTAGTTGATAGTCTTGAAATAACTTACTCTAAAGTTAAAACACTTAAACTTAAAGCTAAATGATAAGTGGAGGGACTAAACTAGTCAAAATCTGAAAGTTTAGTACTAATTTAATAAACAAAACACAAAGTCCACCCATTGTGGGTGGGCATCGATCGAACAGAGAGAGAGAGCGACCAGGAGATTTTCCAAAACCCTAAAACTTCATTAATCCTGCAAATTGAAGGATTAATCCAAGTCAAAATCGAAAATTGAGCTTAGAACCATGATCCTCATCACAAGAGGATTGTAAGGTATGTAAAATCTGATGAAATCTCTCAACTTGAAATTCTCATGATTTTGGAAAATCTGAAAATTTGATGTTGCATGGTTGTTATTTGGTTAGATTAGAGTTGATATGGTGTTTAGAAGTGAAAACTAGCCAACTACATGTGAAATCATGACCAAATTCAGGAAGTTCCATGAACACCTTGAAGGTGGGTTGTGGGTTTTACATGATGATGATGAACACTAGGATTTAGAATGATTATTCTAGTGTAATTCAATCTTAGAAGGTAATTTCAGAAAAATATGATGATTAAATGCAATATGAGGGCTTGATTGATGTTAAGTTAGCTAATTAGCAAACTATGAACTTGAATACAAAAGATATAAAAATTCTGCCTTTATAGTGTTTGTTGAAATGCCTCAAAAAGGCTTGAAACTGAATTGTTAAGTTAAAAACGCATAATTATGATGTATGACAAAATGTGCATTATGTATGTGAAACCAAGAGTTCTAAACATAAAGTGATTGAACTCTATAGGAAAGGAGGCCGGGGCATCTAGCGGGCAAACCGGCGTGGACGCACGTTTGGAGGGGTCGCTTTGAAGGTATGTAACTTGACCCGTTACATTGAGTAGATTTGATGGTTATATAATGCGTAATTGAAATTTTTGAATAAGAGTTGTTTTGAAATAAGCGGTGAAGTCGCTATATTGAGTGATTGATCAAATTTGGTTGGAACTCGTTGGTAGTCGTCATATGGGAGGATTCCTTAGACGAGCCAAACGGGTCGAATAATCAAGTAAGGAATGGTCGATGCTTCGGAATATGTTGGATTGATCTTTGATATGGATAATATAAAACATAATAGAAATATGAGGTTTTAATGTATTGGTATCCTAGAAAACTGAAATCTGAGAGTTGGGGTTTTAGTGTAATGAACAAACAAAACAAAACATAAATTTCCAGCAACTACCGTAAGTTACGGTTCAGGTCAAGAAGTTACGGTGGAACACCCCTGTTTTACGGTGGACCAACAATTCTCCAGGACTCACCGTAACTTACGGTGACACCGTAAGTTACGGTGGAATCGGAAATAAAACTTAAATTTTATGATTTAAAATGTACATTGAATCTCATGTTTATATATTTATAACAATTGTCAAAACTAAAGTTTTAATGGTTTTGACCTTAGGTAACAAGGTGGATCTTACGGATGGTGGTCAAGCGAATGATGAAGAACTGAACACGATTTTTGAAGCTTCCGCAATGTTTTAATCATACTTATATTTTGTTCATGGGTTGTAAACAATTTCTTAAATGAATTTTGAATGTTCCAACTTAGTCATTAGCTGACTAAGGTTTATGCTACATATAAAACTTATGTTATTTTAATATCTTTTGGTATAAAATTTGTGATTAATTCTAGTAAAATTTTAAGGGTGTTACACTTTTTTCCATCTTCTGTTTTGTTAGCCTTTTCAACAGACTCTTCATTCAGGTTATCTTCATTCTCAGCAACATTGCTCGAATCCAACTCTTCCCCAAAAACCTCCGCTACAACCGCAAGTTCCTCAATGCTAGTCTCTTCGACAACCTCTTCACATACTTGTTCGTTCACAATTTCATCTATAAATGCTTGTGACACTATAGCTCCTGAAATGTCTTCCAAAGCACAACCCCAGTCGTAAGGCTCAGTCACACTTTGTAGAGGTTGAGCCACCATAGCATTGTTCGTCGAAGGTGTATGATTTTCAGAACCACTTGGACGAGTACTTGAGTTAGAGGTAGCAGTTGATGCATTGTTGTGAGGTCTTGTATTGTTTCCTCGAGAATTGCTTTCTCTGTCAGATCTTTCCATTTTCGGCTTTCGACAATCACGTTCGAAATGCCCGTAGATGCCGCTGTTGTGACATTTCACCTTTGACATGTCGACTCCCATTCGAGTCTTTGTCTGACCTCCTATGAACTTCCTACCCGTTTTCAACAGAAATTTCTTCGCTCTACGGACTAAGAGTGCCATATTGAGTTGTAGATCAAGTTCTTCCATTTCGTCTTGGTCTATCTGGTCAAAGTCCTCATCGAGACTTGACGGTTCAACGAGCTTTCCAAGACAGAAGTTCTCGTAGGCAGTCATGAAGGACGCCAAAAGGCTCATGTTTTCTTCTATCAACTTTAAGCCGCTTGCATCTAACTTTGGAATGTTCAAGTTTGTTGCTTGAGATTTCTGAGCTCCACTAGAAGAGTACATTCCTTGATTGGAATTGGTCGTTCCACTTGAACTGACATTGTTGCTCATAAAGGCGTGTTCACTTGCAGGAACTTCATTCTCTGAATATAGGGCAACACCGTTTATTCCATTACTACCCTTATCCGTCGGTTTTGAGGCTTTATATAACTGAGGATCTTGGATCTTCTCGAAATCAGATGCTTGATCTTCCATATTCCAAGCATAACCCTTCAGTTTTTGTACAACTTCTTCCAATGAGAGCTCCTCATAGAGAACACCTTCTCTAATCAAAGCGGTGTACATATTCCATTCTTTGGAAAGGCAATTCAGAAACTTCTCAACCTTCTCAAATTCAGTGTAGATACCCTCTTGACTTCTATCAAGTTCGCTCAACAAATGATAAAACCGGTTCACTGTATCATCAAATGATTCATTTCTTAAAGCTTTAAACACAACGAATTGAGTCTTCAAACGTTCGAGTCGTCGTTTCTTGTATATTGCATTTCCTTCATAGCGCTCGATCATGCTATCCCACAACTCCTTCGAGCTACTTCTCTTACGGAAAGTGTGAAGTATAGATTGTGTCATAGCCATCGTAATCATTGACATAGCTTTCTCTTCACAATCATAAAATTTCTTCTGGTCGTCAGTGAGAGCCAAGTACGTATCAATCGTCAACGTACGTACTGGAGTAGCTCCACATCCTTTAACAATACACAACCAGATTTTGTTGTCTTTTGCTCGTACATACCTTTCAAAACGCTCCTTCCACTCAGGAAAGTCAAGCTCGTTTATCAACAAAGGAGGTTTGTCGTTACTCCCTACCTCAGCATTGTGCTTGAGGTTTTGCACCATTGCAGTCAGATTGTTGTTTGCCATTTCAGAAAACAACAGTAGGTTACCAAGCAAGAACTATGTCACTGAAAAGTTTTTCTAAGTCCAAACTCGGAGAGGAGAGAAAACACGGAGTGAAGTGTCTGAGCTTTAATCAGAGTGTGAAACCCGGATCAAAAAAACCTGAAATAAAACACAAACAGAAAAACTCGGACACTACACTGTTAGAAATTTAAACTCAGACCACCTACTTAAAGATCAGACTCCCTAAGAATATAAAATTCGGACTCTAATGAGGTTAAAATACTAACACAGTGAACTTTGGACTAAAATTCGGACTCAACTAACAAATTCTATAAAATTCGGACTCCTAAGAATAACAAATAAAAGATTGAAATTCGGACCAATAAAACCTAAGACTCAGACTCAAATATCAGTTAAAAAGTTCGGACCTAAATAAAGGAGACAAAACTCGGACCTAATTAACAAGAGACATAAGGGACTAAGAAAGCTTGGACTAGGTCAAGATCAAGTAAAATTCGGACTACTAGCTAGGGCATAAAATTCGGACTCAAGGACTAATAAAATTCAGACTACTAACTCAAGGTAAGAAATAAATTCGAACTCAAGGTAAGGCATAAAATTCGGACTCAAGGACTAATAAAATTCGGACAGATTGAAAGATCGGACAGGAGTTGAGATTTGAAACTCAGAACAGGCAAGAGTTCTCAAAACTCAGAGGAACCAATCTCTGGATTATCTCCCCAATGTGAATTCACACTGGTTCAACAATACCCCGGAGACACAAACACAGAATTTAAACCACGGACAAATCTTCCAAAGATCAAACTCAGGAATCTTTTTCAACTTTCAACACTGTATGAACAAAAACAAAAAAAAAAAAACCCTGTAAAACCCAGATGAAGAACAACACTAAAAATCACCAAACTACTCAAAATCCATCATCAAATCACTAGAGATGAATGAAGAGTCATGAATAAAACACAAAAACTCACTAAACACTCACTAAACCCTATCAAAGATTGAACTTTCCTCACAAAAACCTTCAAACTAAGAAACACCTACAGTAGTATGAGCACACTGCTCTCATACCACTTGTAAGGCCTCCTAATCCAAGATCTCACTCAGCTAATGCAACCAACAGGTGTGCGGAATCCACCTGATGATCAACCACTGTAGATGAAACACTAGAATGCAAAGATTTGTGAGAGAGATCAAGAATACACTGAGTATTCTTGATGAGGAAGATGAATGACGTCACACACACACAGTAGCCGCCAGACAAACACTCACACAATGATTAGGGTTAGGTGCACAGAATTTCACACAGAATCGCCACATTGTCTATTCCACATAAAGGTATATATACAAGGCAAACCCCGGACTTTCAAGACACACTAGAAGCCCGGACAAACATATAACACAAAACTCTGACTTTTGTCCTAAACATAAACTCAGACAAAAGTCTAGCCTAAAACTTGGACAAAATGTCCAAGGTTAAAACTTGGACTAAGTTTCAATACATGAACAATAAAGACCCTACAAATTGGAAGGCATGCACTTATCACCTAAAGTGCATTAACAGTTTTTTAAGATGTAAAACTGTCTTTGATGGTCAATTATATGAAAAATTTGTTACAAAAAAAGAATATAAGAAGTGAGGGGTTGGGTTGACATATGTTATATTGATTGCTTGTTTAATTCTTGGTCAAATATCTTGGATCGTTGTTTGACCCGATTGAGTCGATCTGAAGAGTTTTAAGTCCAGTTCAAAGGCGGAATCAGAGAACTAGACACGAACACAGCTTGTTAATCTTTAATCTGTCTCTTATATTGCGTTTAACAATGATTACAACCTGACAGAAATCCGGCAGCACTTCGTTACAATTCTGGAAGCGATACCAAATGAAATGACAATGCACCTATTTATAGTTGGATGATTTCACTTTTGTGAACATGCCATAAAAGCGAAATCACTTGTATCTGATTTCGCTTTTATGGACATTGTCCATATGAGCGAAATCAGCTCTTTAACTTCTAACTTTCGACTCTCAAATCTCGTGCACTGGATATTCTAACCTATCCTATTATAACACATGATACAAGACGAAGTCAATAGACGTAATGCACTAACAGACTCCCCCTCGGATATTGACGAAGTCTTCAGTGACTATTCTTCAATATGACACATCTTCAGTCTTGATCATTCTGTCTTTTCTTTCAAGTTGTAGCATTGTAAGCATCCAACAATCTTTCTCTTCTCCTATCAGCTTCAGGCTCCCCCTATCGTCAAGCTTCCGTGCTTTGGGATCGACACCTAGCTTTCCATCTACAAGCTCCTCTTTGCTTCAAGCTTGTCTTCAGACTCTCCCTTAGACTCTGCTCTCGGGATCGTAGTCTGGACTATCTGTAACACTCAAACATCTATAAATACAATGTTTTCGTATTATCAATCAAATTCTCTAATCCACTCCCTCTATCAACAAACTGTATAGATTTGGTAGTTTCATCGAAACGAATCGGAAACTAGCTCTATAACAATATAAGCATCCAAATCCCCCACAGTTAATCATCCAAGTCCAACTTAATGACCTTGGAGATATCACAAACTGTTTTTGAATTTTTAATTTTAAATCAAGTTTCAAATTAATGAATCTTGTTTTATTTTCAGAAACACGATCAGCTTACTTAGATTTTGAAACTCAGCATCTCAGACATCGGTTGTCGAAAATAAAGCAGAATCAAAAATCTTTTTGTATTTTCTGAAAATATAAAGTAATAAAAAATTATATACAAACATATTCACAGACACTATTTTTGTTTTGATTATGCGTCAGAGGATCATATAAGTTTCTGACAAATCACAAGTACCGTTGAGCTTAATTTCACAGTAAGAATTAAACAATTCACTTAGATTGTCGATATACTGATCCACTTAAATTTTCACACAAAGTTCAACTGATTCAGGATACAGATTAGATGAATTAAGAACTTGAACTCATTTATGTGTCCCACCTCTTGAATATACTCCCGTATCCAGATCCCAATATTCAGTCTTACAGGTAATTATAACATAAATGATATCTGTAAGGGGTTAATAAATTATGAAGAATCATGAGAGCTCAGGTCAGAACCATCGTTCAGCAGAGAGATCATGACTCAACTTGTGGGTGTGTCCCCTTTAGAGGATCTTTTTTACAACAGCATTGCTAAGCAATTTTATTGTCTTATCATATATGCTGAGGGTGATGCTGTGTTTCAAGCATTTGCGGAAAGTATTATTCAAGGACTAGGTCAGAACTACCGTTCAGCAGAAGTCCTGGAATAATACCCCAGATATCACTGAGTATAAAAACCTGTATATCAGAATACGAAACCTTTCAAACGAGATTTCAGGGGTTACCTATATATCCAAGTAGTGTTCCCCACGAAATAAGCAAGTGTTTGAATTTAGGTTTATATCCCGAAAAAATTTACTAAATGTATAAAAACCTACCGACACATCCACGGTGAGATCGTTTAACACATTTTGACTTTCCATTTCTTTAGCGTACTGTAACTGTCTACTGATGTACTATCATTTCCTCTTTTTACGCAAAACTCAATTTTTGAATTTTATCATGTTTTTGTCATTTTCAAATTTTCAAATGTTTTTGGATTTTCTAACAATATTTCTCCCCCTAAAATGCAAAACCATTTAAAGAAAATTTGACAACCAACACTGATAGCTTTGTCTCGCCATCCATTTTCTGCTTCTCATGCACTGATTTGCAGAAAATATAACGTACCCCCATGATTTACAACCCATTGATCTTAACAGTTTGAAAACCGTTTTTCAATCTGATGAAAGTAATCATGTTTGTTCAGCCATGAGGGTTTCGGCGTATTCGATCAGAACTCCCCCTTACAACAAACTATTTTCCCATAATGATTTCAAAACACTTAAGTTTGTGTTAATCAGAATGGTTTTTCCGAAAAAATTAGTTTGTTTACCCATCACTTGTGGGTTCGGGGTCATTTCATCACCTTGATTTCTTTTAACCATTTTGAAAATTTAACATTATTAGGTCAAACACCACTATCACTTGTAGAAAATCAAGTACAACTTAATGTCCTTGATTAACCACTTGTAAGACGAAATATCACAGTTACCATCCTGTGAATTTCTCAAGAATGATGCCGATACCTGCTTCACACTTACCAACCTGGAAGCTCCGGCAAGTCAGATATTCAACCAACAGATTTTGACACCCAAGCCTGACCAGCCTTAGGTGCATTTTGAGCTTTTCTCTTTTCTTCATAAAATTCTTTCACTCCTTTTTCCTTACCATCAGCCATCTTACTAAAAATATGTTCAACATTGCTATTAAACATTTTTCTAGTTTCAACACCTTTTGATTTTAGGTTTGCAGCTTGTAATGGTGGAAAGTTCTCATCATTCATTAACAGAACTGTTTCTTCCCTTTTTACCTCAACTTGTGGCTCATCTGATTTTGTGGAATCAGATTCATTGCCCAATCTTGGCTTGTCTGACTTGGATGAGCCAGATTCATCGCCAATAACTTTCTTTTTCCTTTTGTTTGTCCTCAGATTTGTATCTGAAAAATTCGATTTGCTTGACTTTGCAGTCGAGTGAATTGATTCATCAGAACTCTTATTCGAACAAACCGGTGAACCCGAAGACAAAATCTTCTCCAAGTATTCTCTTGCCTTCTTCCTCTTTTTCCTCAGTCTGTCTCTCTGCCCTTGTGAAAGCTTTACTTTCTTATTTTCCACTTTCTGTTCTTTGGGCTTGACAGTGACTGGTTTCTTTACCGTTTTCTGATATTCAACCCTCGATCTTCCCATCGATCTCCTTGGGCAATCTCTGGCAATATGTCCTATGATATTACATTCAAAACATCTTCTTGTCTCAAAATTCCAATTCTGGCAGTTAACAGCAATGTGTCCTCTAACACCACAAGTGTAGCACACTCTGTTATCGTACCATCTACCATCTTCAAACCACATATTCAGATCATAACATTGTTTAGATTTGTGGTAATCATAACTCCTCCTGTAAGCATGATTTGTCCTTTGAGCACTGTGGTCAAACCTGCCCCACTTATTACCAACATTTTGTGAGTTTTCATTTTTAAATTTTTGTGATTTTTTAGAATGATTGGATGACTGAACTGATGAGGTTTTATTTTCATTTTTAAAATCTTTCAAATTTTTAACTTTTTGTTTCTGTTCTACACTCTTCTTAACAGGTTTTTGTTTAGAACATTCATCTGTTTCAGTAGATTGCAGAACAGTATTTTTAAATTTTTCTTGTAAATCTAAAAATATTTTTCTTTTCATTTCTTTTTCATCATCAGCTTTGTCATCACAATCTTCAATTTTGACTTTGTCAAAATTTGTGACATTGTCACTTATTGGAACAGAATTGATCGGTTTTGGAGAATCATGTGATGTAAAATTCACAAAACCTTTCAATTTCACTTCAAGCTCTTTGATTTTAATCCGAGCTTTTTCAGCTTCTTTTTCAAGCTGAATGATTTTAGCAAGATGAGAATTTATTTCAATTTGTTTTTCAAGATTATCTTTACCAAAAATATCTCTCTCATCTTCTAAAATCTTGATTTGAATTTGAAAATCTTTTTCTTTTTCTTTCAAAACTTTGTTTTCGAATGTCAAACTGTCCACATCACTCAACAGTTTGACATTTTCAGTTTTTAGTTTTTCACAGTTCAAGCGCAACTCCAAAATATGTTCATCATCAGCTTTCTTTTCAGCTTTCAAAGTCTGAATATCTTCAATCTGTTTCTTCTCTTTCTAAACAATCTCTTTTTTAATCACTGGTTCAGATTTCTCAGATACAGACTTTTCAGATTCTTCTTTCTTTGAAATTACTTCCTCAAAACTTTGCTGTTTTTCAGTAACATTTTCTTGTACAGCTTCTTCAGTCATCACAACTTCACATTTTGTTTGACTTGAAATCTGCTCCACCTCATAATCTGAATCGCCATGATCAAATATTGGCATGTTTTTAGCTTCTTGATCATCATTTACTGCCAACTGATTACCAAGAGTAACTTCATCATCATGATCACCAGCATTACTAGGATCTGCTTCAGACATCTGATCCCCATCATCTCCAGTGAATTTCCTAGGCTTCAGGCACTGGCAACTGCTGTCCTGTACACTCCCTGCTCCACAGTCGTAAAAAAATCTACTTGATCGAGAGTAGACAACACGATGTCCTCGATGACAGACATCTGCACAAACAGAACAACAACCTTTTGAATCGGTCAAATCACATGTATAACAGAAATACCAGTGCTGTTCCATAAAATTACCCCCACTGATCGTAAACGTACAAACTTTAGAAGCGAGGACTTTTTCACTGTTACTATCATGATCAACCTTACTGCTTGACATCTTCAAACAACTTGAGACAAACAAACAAAACAAACACAGTGAGTTTAATCAATATCAAACAAATGAATAGGACGGATATCCAAACAACTTGTATCTTCGAGCAAAATCTCAAATGTTCACAAGAGTGAAATCACTGGTTGTCCGAATAAGCTGAATCACAATATACGAATAAGCTGAATCACTTTGTACGAATAAGCGGAATCACTTTGTACAAATAAGCGGAATCACTTTGTACAAATAAGCGGAATTAGAATTCTGAGTGACCTTTGGAGCGAAATCACACTTATCTAGTCCACAAAAGCGAAATCAGGTTGACTAATGAGCGAAATCAGACCATATATGTCCATAAGAGCGAAATCACTTGTATCAGATTGACGTTGGAGCGAAATCTCACTGAATGTGTGACACAAAAGCGGAATCTGCCTGACACAAAAGCGAAATCACTTATTCTGTTGCACCTATGAGCGAAATCTGATGGTCATATGAGCGAAATCAGAATGACAAATAAGCGAAATCACTGAACGTTCGTATGAGCGAAATCAAGTCCGAAGTCAATTTGGTCCATTTTTAGTCCGAATTTCAATGTGAAACTTTCAAGGGTTTGTTAATATCCAATTATCTATGATCTGTGAAATTTTGATCCGGTTTTGTCCGATAAAACTTTCTGAAATGATGAAAGAAGGTGTAGAAGTCAGAATATAATCGAAATCAAGCTAAACTCTTCTTCACTAGCTCTGATACCACTTGTTGGATCGTTGTTTGACCCGATTGAGTCGATCAGAAGAGTTTTAAGTCCAGTTCAAAGGCGGAATCAGAGAACTAGACACGAACACAGCTTGTTAATCTTTAATCTGTCTCTTATATTGCGTTTAACAATGATTACAACCTGACAGAAATCCGGCAGCACTTCGTTACAATTCTGGAAGCGATACCAAATGAAATGACAATGCACCTATTTATAGTTGGATGATTTCGCTTTTGTGAACATGCCATAAAAGCGAAATCACTTGTATCTGATTTCGCTTTTATGGACATTGTCCATATGAGCGAAATCAGCTCTTTAACTTCTAACTTTCGACTCTCAAATCTCGTGCACTGGATATTCTAACCTATCCTATTATAACACATGATACAAGACGAAGTCAATAGACGTAATGCACTAACAAAATATCTATTATCTGCTCGGGTGGGGGCTTACCGTTCTTTTCTCTTTGGGGTGAGTGAGTTCGGTGAAGTATCTATATATACCGTAAGAGTTTTCGGTGTTATGTATTATGAGAGACTTTTGTCACGGAGTTACTCCTTCAACTCGCGTGTGGCTCTTAATCACCGTGCTATGATCAGCCTTGAACCCACTAGCAACTCGATTCTTTATGACTTAAAACAAAAAGGGAACAAAGATGGTGAACAAAGAGAACACTTGTATTACTTGAGAACTCTTTGCAAAGGATGCTTTGAGTACAAGTTTGGAGGTGATTAGCAAATGAGCCAACATCACCTATTTATACTAGTAGCTAAGCAATCTAGATCTTTCCTAATCTAGATAATTCTAAGTATAAAATATACAAATATCTTGGATATTTATATGGAGTAATCTAGAAAGATTAGCAAATGAGCCAACATCACCAATTTATACTCTAGTCCTTCTTGATATTTTTGGCCATGAATCCAGAATTTTCTAATGCAAAAATTTGCTATAAAAGTCCCTTGAAGTTGGTAGAAAATTCCAGAATCCCGAGAGTTGCGATCTGAATTTTGGCGGGCTGTGACATTCTCCCCCACCTAATCCGTCGACGTCCTCGTCGAGCCTTCATGGTACTTCTTGATCTTGTCCCGGAACTGCCATAGTGAATCCTCCGTTTCCTAACTTGCTTCACTATCGGGTAAGTTCTTCCACTTGATCAAGTACTCCTTATAGCTTGACACTCCTCGACGTCGGATGGTGCAGTCAGATACGATCTCGACAACCTCTCGATCAAAAGATGTTACAACAGCTGTTGGTGCCCGTTTAGACACTCCTCGATTTAAGTCTTCCTCGTCGGCATGGTAAGGCTTGAGATAAGTCACATAGGAGACTGAATGAATCTTTAACTTGGGTGGTAATTGTAGTCGGTACGATACTTCGCCAACACGAGCAATTTGTAAGACCCAAGCTTACCTAAATGGGAATTTATATAAAAAAACTTTTGCGTTTTATACAAATACTGCAAATAGTCGTTCAAACAATGTTTCGGGTTTAATAAAAGTTTGTAAGTGTTTAAAACACTTAAACACTTTAGAACTTACTACGATCATAAAATATAAAACCCTTACAAAGTTCATAATTGATTCAGTTCGTAAAATAACAAAACTAAGCGAAAGCTTGAACTTCAGTTGTGTTCGGTTCGTCCATTATGCTTGATCATCATCTATAAGATCCGAGCTATCACCTATACACCAATAAAAACTCACATGTTAGTTATATGGTGCTTAGACTTGGATTTATAACCAAAAAACAACAAATAAACAATCACAATTAATTTTAGGAATACCACCGTAGGCTACGGTTGGTGTACCGTAGCTTACGGCACACATAAAACAACCTGGACAACAGGTCTCAACCGTAACCTACGGTTGCCAACCGTAGGTTATGGTTGAGCAGGTCTGCAGCTTTTCCAAACTTGCCCCTTTTTACGAAAAATTGCGTAACTTTCCGAATATTTATCCGTTTCGCACAAAACTTTTTCCTACGTGTTCGTAAAACATTTGCCCATATTTCTAACTTGTGAACCCATGATCTGGATTCACAAAATTTGTTTTATGCTATTGATTCCAATATATATATTTTAAATAATTGACCTGTTTGCATGTTTAAGCAAACGATCTCACAGATGTTACATCATTTTGCAAGAACATTATTTTTATGACTATACCCCATAATCCGGGGTATTATTCTTGCGTTTTATGTGAGCATTATCCGGTTCGCGGTTGTGACAGTTGACCCGTTCGACCTTTCAAAGGCCGAACTTTGATTAATCCGAATTCTTTTTAAGAATTCCAAACTTTTCAATCATGACTCTTTAACCAAGTCTGTTTATTTATAGTTCGCTTCCCCACTTATGATTTTCATTTATATATCATCATAACTTTAAATGTGATGGATCGTGAATGGGAAGAATCGCTATATTCCCATTCTACCCCCAAATTAGACATTTTTACGAAAAATGACCCATCATGTAACTTTAAGCCAAAATGGTTTAAGCCTTCCATTTTATACTATCGTAAGGACTGACCGAATTATATAATTCATATTTAAACTACCCTTATGGGCCGTTTGCCCGATATTCATATTTTATACTAAAAAGACTAAAGTGAGAAATTGGAACACAGGGGTATTTTTGGCCATCATATTCCAAAGTTTGGGTGCGCATCTCTTAACCTTTTTATCGAGAAACATCTACAGACTTTCATTCTCTAGCCACCGTAAATCAACACCACCACCACCACCCTAGCCCACAGTACTCCATCATCGATCCCTAGGTTTCCAATGGGGTTCAGCTAACTACGAGGTTTGGATCTCACAACCGTCGTCAATGGAAGAGTGCCAGTTGTGGTAGCTCCAGGAGATGGGACTTACCGGCGACAAAACCTAAACCTAAATTCGTTATTTTCGTCAGAAATGTTTTCGATTGGTGATACATTGTTCGCCAATTATAAGCATACCACCGCTTTCCACTTCCCTACTCTGGTCAGATTTAAGAATTACAACAAATTTTTTTAGTTTATTGTTCAATTGGAAGCTAATTGAAGAAAACTGTTTTATTGATATCTGAAAATTTGTGTTCAGTTTCATTGTGAAAGCTATTAACTACCGGATGAACTTGCAATTTTGAATCAATTTGTGAATTTCTCTATCAAATCAGATGTGTGTGCTCTAGATTATAGTGATTTTGTTTCAAGGTGCACCACCAGTTGGAATGGGACAAGAAGCTATCATGGTTGTTTAATATGTAAAACTGTCTTTGATGGTCAATTATATGTAAAATTTGCTACAAAAAAGAAGAATATAAGAAGTGAGGGGTTGGGTTGACAAATGTTATCTTAATTGCCTGTTTAATTCTTGGGAATTTTTAGAGCTCATTTGAATTTGTTATGAATTTTTATTTGCAAATTATATATAGGGGAATTGTATAAAATATAAAAAAACAAACTAATTTAACCCTAAGAATTTTATTATTTTCTGATTATTTTGATAGGCCCAATATTTAGAAACCCCACAGAGATTATGATTTATGGATAAAGTAAATGAAATAATTATTTTAAAGTCGTGTTTTAATAAATATATGATTTGTTATATTAAAAAATGTGACAATGATATTTTATGATGAATTTTTCATAGAAATGATATCTTCAAAACCTACTAAAAAATAACTGCATGTATATATATATATATATATATATATATATATATATATATATATATATATATATATATATATATAGCGTAGGGATTTTGAGAAAACGGTAGAAAGTGTGAGAATGGTGAGAACGCTTATGGATCGTCCGATCAAAACAATCTATGGACTAGATTGGCGCGGTGACATTTTCGTAAATAACATCAATTTTATTACTTGAACGCGCTTCTTTAAGGGTAAAAGGGTCTTTTGACTTCTCCACACAAAACGCCATCTCATGAAAATAAAACGCCAAACAAATAGCACACACTATTGTAACTAAAAACGTCATTAGATATAAAACACCAAACTTAATTATAATAAAATCCCGCCTAAAAAAACCGCCAAAAAAATCTTATATATACAACATCTCAGACCTTCAATTAACCATTCGTCTTAGAAATGCCAAAAAACCCAAACATCAAATATCTTCTAAACCAAACGTTTATTTGAAATTCAGTTTGGTTGTCTGTAAGCTTTCGCTCAATGTACTGGACAAAATCCTTAAGTGAGGATATTGTCCATTTCTTTGAGTAAAATCTTATTGACTTATCCTCAACTTCCATCCAATTTATAACGCCAAAACATACAAAAACATTATTGAGGTTTGTTGTCAATAAAGTTTAGTTGTATGGGGTGGACAACATTGCCAGTTATCTTTCTTAACTGAGGATTAACAATGTTGTCCATCTCATACAGCAAAACATTATTGATTTTAGCATGATCAAATTTTAAGGTTTAAGGTGCTTTTATTTAGTGGTGTTCTTTTTATCGGAAAAACGCCAAAATTAAAAATTCAAACATCGTTCATTGGAAAAAATTCAATATTGTTGACTGAAAAAGGGTGTAAACTCAATAACATTTTGTTGCATGAGATGGACAAATCTTCAAGAAAAAGATGCTGATGTCAGACTTTGTGCTTCCAAACAGCCACAAAAAAACTACTTGAAAAAAAAAAAAAAAAAAAAAAAACAAAATGAATCATACGAAAGTCGAACCATCCAGTTAAGAAGATTCAATAAAGAAGAAAGAGACTGGTGACAGTGAAGATTTAGAAGATCAATTGTTTATATAGTCTTTTTTTTTAATTTTCTTTTTCAGTTGATTGTTATATAATAAAACGCCATAAATATAATAAAAACGCCAAACAACCAAATGATTTTTAAAACGCTATCATGCTGTAAAACGCCCCTAAAAACTCACAAACTATAATAAAATTATTTTGGAAAAGTATTATAAAAAACCCAAAAAATTAAAAAAAAATAAAAACCAAACTTGAAAATGTAACTAGAAACAGTATTAGAATCTAAAACGCCAAACTTGAAAGACAGGACGTGTTACAGACTTCAGAGAAAAAAAGCTTATAAAAAACATTAATTACAAACAGTAACTGAAACGACGAATAGTTTATTATAATAATGCACCGCCTAACCTACGCGACCAAAAGAAATCCTATAAAATAATAACTCTCAGCAACTTCCATTTAATCAAACCAAAAAAAACAAACGCCAAATACTACTAAATACCACTTACTGTAAAACGCCAAAAAAATAAAAAAGCAAAGATGGCTAATATGCTTTCTTGGATATTTAGTATTGTTCTTCGCAACGTCTCACTGAATGGATTGTTAGCTGAGAGGAGTAACTCAGTTAGATTTTGCTGCATGAGATGGACAAATCTTCAAGAAAAAGATACTGATGACAATCATATGTCATTTTGTATTCTTTGTTCTTGAAGAAGGCTTGGATGAGGAGAAGAGATCAATGACACTGAAGAGTAGGATGATTTTAAAGATGAAGATTAAGTTGAAGAGTAAAGCGAAAAACCCACTCACACGTCATTAATACATACCCAATTAAAAAGTTGCCAAAGATTGGAAATCAAAAGTAATACATAAAAGATTTGTCTTCACCAAGTGATGTAAGAGATTTAGCCAAGCATGGCCTTCGATTGATAAGAACTCTTACGATCGATCTTGGATTCTGAGACTACTACACACTCTAAAAGAGGAAAGATAGATGATGGATGATGGTGGTGTGTGTTGGTGTTGTAGTGGTGGTGGACTGATGGCAAGTGTGAGAGAAGTGGTTTGCCAAAGGATGCCTTTCTCTTGATCCAAGCACCTCTATTTATAGTTGGAAACAGATGTCTGGCACGACCCCGTGGTCTTCTATTTCTATCCATTCATTAACTGCAGATGTCAGGTCTTTATACTAACATGCCTCGTGGTGACAAAGCACGACCCCGTGGTGAATGTACTTGCTGTACTATCATAGATTCTACGAATCCTAGAGTTGACCATGGCCCATGTTGACTTGGCATGGCCACGTGTTTCTTTGTATTTTGTTGTTGTTTTTTCTGCAGGGAATCTTGACTGGGCAGGCCCCATGCCTGGTGGGCACGGCCCTATGCTTAAGCTTCTATTTTTGTTATCTTTCCCATTTTGGATGTGGATGGGAGTTCGGCAAGTCATATCAATTCTTATTCTTTGTATTTATGTTGGTTTCTACTGTTATTTGTTTTTTTTATCCATTTAAGCTCTTTTGATCCTATAAATTAAAAGTAACAAAGAAACATGCTTTTTCCAACAATAGTACCGAAAAAGGGTTGATTTTATACCTTGTTTGATGTAATTTATATGTTGCAGTTTACGCACATCAACAAACCTCACACCCTGTTGGAAAGACGGGCGTGAACTTTTGACCTGGACACCTGTAACATCCGCATCCCAGGATAAGCTCTGGAGAGTGTTACGTGTCAAGTATACAGAACACATAGTAATTAGAGAATTCACAACGGAAGTTTCTGAACTTTTATTAAAGAGTATTATGAATCTCTCATATTACACAATAATATCCGTTTAACTATACTAGAGATCTAAACCTTCAACAGCCCTCTAGACCTCTATCTCTTCGTATGCCAGTCTCAATGTCTGCAATTCATGCAATCACATGGCACCTAGGATGTGTGCCCGAAAAATATTTGGGACTCAGCACAAACTGGTGAGTTCATGAACATAAATGATTTTATTCAAAACATATATTTATCGACTACAACATCAATCAAATATAATCATGGCAAACAGATAAGAACAGAGTAAGCACAGTATGTTCACATAACCAGACTATGTATACAAGACTCTACTGGCTAAATCAGATACATACAATCAACCCTCAATCATCCTATCAATCATTGCCAAATATCACAGATGCTATAAATAGCCGATTCCATAGTTATTACCAATCAGATAGAACAACCACATCCTGTTTTAGAAACGGTTCAGGGGAACTCACCTTGCTAGCTAGTAGTTCTTGAGCCTTCAGATAATTAAGCTTCTTTTAAGTCTATGGTTCTGGTTCTAAGCCTTCTGATAGTTAAGCATCTACTTTATCAGTGAATTTAAGCCTTCTGATTCTAACCCCTAATTTCACAGAAAGTAATCCATATTAGTGTATAAACCCAACTCAAACTTCAACGATAATCACGAGATCAAAACCTCAACGTAGTTAACAAAGTATAGCCTTATTCAGGCAGCACTTTGGCATTTGTTGATTGGTTTCGGATCAATCATACATGGTATCGTTTCAGTGATTAGGGTTTAGTACACTTCTACGAAGTAAAACGACAGAAAGAGAGAGCGTTTGATCAGAGAATTCGATCGAACTGGTGCAAATGAACAAGTCCCAGACAGGCCTTTATATAGCCCATATGGGTTTCTCCCGCGCGTCGCCGGAGGAGACAGGGTCTCTCCCACGTGTTGCCGGGAGGGTCAGCCTGGCCTAGGTTGCCACGTATCCAACATAGGTCTGACACGTGACGCGACGTCATGACACGTATCCCTGGCCACCGTTTTCATCCAATCGTGCGTTTTTCTTGATTTTTGTGCTGATACTTATCGCGTATGCTCAGGTCTTGATCTCAATTGGTTCGGTTTTTAATTGTGAGTTTCGTAAGGGTATCTTTGTGAGGGTTGGTTCACCGATCGCAAGTTTTCTGAACTGCTATGTTTTCTGCGCACTTGGAGTTTTGATTACGGGTTTATTCGGAACATTTTGGATTTTATTTACCAGAAGACTCGGGTTGTTACATTCTCCCCTCCTTAAAATGAATTTCGTCCTCGAAATTCGAAGGTTATTCAAATAGTTGAGGGTATTTGACTTTCATTTCTTCTTCTAACTCCCAAGTTTTCTCGGGTCCTTTCTGACCATCCCACTAAACCAGCATTAGGGGAATTATCTTCTTTCTTAGTTTTCTTTCTTGAAAGTCAAGAATCTTTATTGGTCTTTTCCATGAAGTTCAGTTTGTTATCTACTCATACATCTTCTAATGGCCTTGATTGAGTTGGATCTGCCAAACACTTCCTTAAGTTGTATACATGAAATACATCATGTATACCAACCATTTCTTCTGGAAACTTTAGCTGATAAGCTACTGGTCCAATTTATTTAATGCTTTCGAATTAGTCCAACAAACCTTAGATTTGATTTTCCTTTCTTGTCAAATCAGACTATTCCTTACTACGAAAAGACTTTTAGTAGCATTCTTTCTCTGATTTGAAATTCTAACGGTTTGCCGGTCTCATGGCCTGATAGTTTATTTTCTCCTATTTCTGCCCAACATATTGGATGGCACTTTAATCCCTAAAGTGCTTTAAACGGGGAACATTAATACTGGTATGATAACTGTTTGTTTATTGGAGAATTCTTATGAGTGGCAAATGTTCATCCTACCGTCACCAATATCTTTCACACACGCACTTAACATGTCTTCCTGTGTTTGTATTGTTCCTTCATGTGACAACCCGAACTCTTGAGATAAAATCCATTAGTTTCGCATCTATATTCCAAATTATATAACGATCTTATTCGATGAATTTATTTTATACTGATCTAACTTGTAATGTACAAACAAATATTGAAATAAAATGCGTATCGGGTTGAACCAATCCGAACCGTTTGAACCGTGGCTTAATTCACGTAACTCGAACTTATGAGACCCGAAGCATAACTTGATTAGTATTCATCGTATTAGCATTATCATAATACATTAGATTAGTTGATTCATTATATTTATTAGTTGATTTATTATATATGTTTTAAAAAAAAGTAATTAAGTTAGTAAATAGTAAGTTAGTAAATTAATGTTGCAACAACCATATTGCAAACATCCCTTCCCCTTTTCCTACAATGGCAACCCAAGCAAACTTACCCATTTTAAAAGGGTGATGCGTGCAAAATGCAACATATAAATTACATCAATTGTGGCGTAAAACTAACCCTTTTTTAGTACTAATGTTGGAAAAAGTGTGCTTTTGTCTTCCTTTTGTATTTTCAGGATTAAATGAGCTCAAATTAACAAAAGAAGCAAAAAGACATCAAAATCTAACATAAATACAAGAAAAGGAACAAACGTGACATGCCCGACCCCACGACAGCATCTTCCCAAGCAAAACAAGAAGACAGAAGACTGAACACGCCCCGTGCTCAGCAAGCACGGGGGCGTGCCCAAGTGTCAGCAGAAAAGACAAAGTAGTAGAAGCTTCTATTTCCCACCACGGGACCGTGCTCAGCGGACACGGGGCCGTGGTCAACTATAAGATTCGCACAATCCAGGCAAATCTTCATAGTACAAAGATTCTTCTGCACACGGGGTCGTGCTCAGCGGACACGGGGGCGTGGTCAACTAATAAGACAAGCTGCATTAAATGAAGAAAGAGAAGGATGTGGACACGGGGCCGTGCCCGAGCTTCGGTTCAGCCTATAAATAGGAGTGCTTGGCTCAAGCTCAAACCATCCCTTGGCACACCACCTCTCTCACACTTCACCCACCACCCACCACCACCATAACACCATCATCCACCACCATCATCCATTGTCCATCATAGAGTGTGTGAGTCGTCTCGGGATCCAAGATTGATCGTAAGAGTTCTTGACAATCAAGGCCATGTTTGACTAAGTCTCTTACATCACTTGGTGAAGACAAGTGTCTAGTGTAATACTTTTTATTTCTAATCTTTTCGCACTTTTTATTTGGTTTTGTATTAATGACTTTAATAACTAATTTCTTATGTTGAAGGTGATTCTTCCTTATCGTTTGTCCGTGGTGTTTTGACATTATTTTACTGTCTATATAAAATAAAAGATTTTCACCATTCATATCTCCACGGTCTATATGGAGGTATGTTGGCTACCTGGTCGGGGGTTAAGGGAATGGTTTGGTAAGAGTCTTGCCATTGTTCAGCGTTTAGAGGTCCTACAATGGACCTGGGTCAAATTTAGTAGGACCTCCTTCAATACTTAACAATATTGGATGGCGGGGGTCCAAACTCTTTGATCCCCTCATAAGTTAACTACTATTAATACTATAACCCGGCTATTTAGGACTGTATCCCTGCTGACTCAGACTACTTAGTCGAGGGTAACGTCACCTCCAAAAGAGGGGCCTACCATAATTTGCATTAATAACTTAATTAATTATCTTTCAATAATCCGACCCTTTAGGATTGTATCCTTGCTGACTCAAACTACTGGGTTGAGGGTAACGTCGCCTTCAAAAGAGGGGCCTACTACAATAACTAAGATAATCTCTTGTGTCCTTGGACGACCTCGGAAATAATCAAAGGTTACACTATACACGAGTCGGAACCAAGTGATTCATCTTGTCTATATGTTTTTTCTTTTATTTTTATTTTTCGCATTTTCGTTAGTTTTTATTTTTCTTAGTTTAAAAACATTTTTCTAAACTTTTTGATTTGATTAAACGTTGAGGATAGACCGGTATTAAAAGCTCTTGTGTCCTTGGACGACCTCGGTATCTTACCAACACTATACTACGCTCACGATGGGTGCACTTGCCCATATGTGTGTTTAGTGTTAGTAAATATCGTGTTTTATAAATTTAAAACTTGACTAAAAAAAGTGTTAAAGGGGATTAAAATATACATCTAATCTATATAACACTTCATACGCATCAAGTTTTTGGCGCCGTTGCCGGGGACACAAGGATTTTAAGAAAGTTAGGAATCAACGGCCTAATCTTTTTTCTTATTTTTCATTCTTTTAGGATTTTTCTTAATTTTTCAGCTTCTGCAGAACTCAGCACGGGCCGTGCCCGCTGAACACGCCCCGTGCCCAATCATTGGAACTGGCAATCCTGTTTTAAGTCAGACAGTAGCTGAACATGGGGCCGTGCCCACTCAACACGCCCCCGTGCCCAAGTTTTAGTTACTAAAAACAGAACCGTAAGATCCCGACGGTTGGTAATTTCTGACACAAACATGAGTGATACTGATACTTTTTACTTTCGGCACTCTTATGGTACTATGTGGTGTCAATTATGTGGTGGTAACCATAAGGAATTAGAATGCTATTTTCTAAATTATAAGCCCCAGTATATAGACCCATCTTTTCCTAGTATCCTTAAGAGGGGCGAAAGTAGAAATAATCCCTATCTCTCCCTCGAATGCTCCCAACCAGATTTCCTAGGAGAAATGCTTCTCGATGAATTATTTCAATTAGAAGATCTAATTCTTAATTGGTTAAAAGAACTTAGTAAAGATTTCAATAATCTTTTCCAAGACGATAACCAAGAAGAAGGGTTGGAAACGCATTCAAACAACTTCGTTGTTTCCGACGATACTTCTAACTCTAGCGAGGACTTGAGCGATAGTCATCCCTGTGTCGATTGTGCCGTGAAGGACTCCCCATCAACTTCGTTTGATGCATACATAGACCTGAGCGATTCGACATACACCTTTTTTAACGAGAGCCCGGAAAAGGGTTGGACTTGTCCACCTACATATAGCATAGGAATCACCCTCACCGACAACCTCTTACGTTCTCGTCTTAATCTAGATCAATTAAGGTATCTTGGGCACTTTGGGGTTGTTCCATCCAGTAAGGAACCGTCCGATCCGGAAAAGTTCCTTGAAAATAGACACACTTCATAAAACAGCCTTCCGACACGGGGCCGTGCCCAGGTTAACACGCCCCCGTGTCCACCAAAAGATTCCTTTCTGACTTTTGTCTGAATACGGACAAAACGTGTCAGGATCTTGCCTGCACACGGGGCCGTGTCCAGCCGACATGGGGCCGTGTCCAGCATGCTGTCGTTTTCTATAAATGCAGCCAAGAATCCTGCACATTTGGACCATCCAGGGACAGAGATTTGAAAGGATGTTCTAACATTCCATCCTAGGTATGTTCTAAAAGAAGGTTCTAACAAACATCTTGTCCTTTCCTCTTTTATCCATTACCTTCTTCTTCATCTTTCTTGCAACAACAACTCCATTAAAGCTTGATTTCAAGCTTTATTGTGATGTTTGTTGAATTTTTGTTCAAGGAATCTTGTTAAAAATAAGTTACACAACATTGTTTTAAGTTATTTCTGCTCAAAAAAGCTTCATAAGTTAAGAAAATAATTTGAAACCCCAAGATTCCTTGTTCTAAAAATCTGCAGAAAGTTGAACACGGGGCCGTGCTCATTGAGCACGGGGCCGTGTCCGTGGTACTGTTTCATTAAAACGAACTATTTTTGGTTTGTTTTCGTAGAATGTCTAGCCAAAACAGTGGAACCTCTTCTGCGCACTCCAGAAACAGTCGAAGGGAAAGGAGGCCATCGATTGAAGCAACTCTCGTAAGATACGTAATGGCACTACGTGAAGCTCTTGACGAGATGACTTCGGTAGAGGAGGTCCTCATAGAACGTATAAATTATCTTTCAGTGGGGTTGGAAAACAGTTTTCAAGAAATAAACCTCTTGCACCAGAGGTTAAATATTCTTGTGACACCTCCCATGGAACCAATCCTCCCTCAAGAGGATTGGAACCTAGCACTTGGAATCCACAATCCTACCGGTTGGGACGACATTCCGGAGAAACCTCCTCTTGAAGAACTCCAAGAAATCCCGGTGGAAGTTGCACCTCCTCAAACCAATGCTAATGAGCCCGCTTTTCTTCTCCCTCGGGAGATCGAAGAATGGCTCGCCGACGTATGAGGACCCATACCCTGAAAGAGAAGTTGTCAAAGCCACATTTAACCGGAAGATTTACCTTTTCAGAAATTTTGCTAATAGAATAAGGCTAGAACTTCTTGGTTTAGATTTCTTGTGTTTCTTTAACCTAACTATCTAGTATTTTAATTTATAGGACTAATATGTAATTCTCTCTATGACTAATGAATGATGATTTTAGTTAATTTGGTGTTTGGGTGGTGTTGAAATGAATAAAACACACTTGAGATGGCAAAGGATACAAGGGAAGCTTGAACCAGCACCCCATGCAGGAAAACAGAGCCGTCCGACGAAATTCTTCGTTTACAGTAAGCTCGGCACGGGCCGTGTCCGCCCAACATGGCCCCGTGCTGCACAGTCTGCAGAAAAGACCCAGTTCAGGTAACTGGACACGGGCCGTGTTCACCCAACACGCCCCCGTGTCTAGGCTTCTGTTTCTCTTGATTTAATTTTGTTACTGGCACTTGAACACGGGGCCGTGCCCGGACAACACGGGGCCGTGTCCAGTGCCCAGTAACATAAATTTTTACTTAAATCACACCTTTTACACATTCAATCAACCTAAAAATTTATTTTTGGGACACATTGAGGACAATGTGTAATTTAAGTGTGGGGGGGATGCTAAAACCTTGAATCTTGCAAATCCTAAATACAAGCCTTACACAAAACTCTATTGGAACCGCTAATCACCCCAAATTTTTTCAAAAATCTTCATTTTTTTTACTTGTCTAGGTTTAACTTGGGAATTTCAAGTTCTAAAAAGGTTATATTTTTACAAAATTACAACCGATAGCGTCGTGATAAAAAGAACCAACATAAGAAAATTATGAAAAGGCATGGCAAACTTTGTTAAAATTTGATTATATATACTTGATCACATAAAAACCCATTCCCACAAAAGTGAGTTTTGAGCCTTTATTGAGCATACAATTACATTTCATTAGACTAAATGCTCATTTTTCGTTTCTTGTGTGAATAGCCGCTTGGTTCTTACGACTCTAGAACTTGCCATGACGATACATTCCCGGTCCTTACCAACTTAAACCCGAGTAAGTAAATGATGGAGGCATTAGGACTAACCCTTTTTATTTCTACACCATTATTTTTCTTTTTTTACCACCTACCCAAAATCCCCCTAGTTAGCCCCTTTGAGCCTAAACCTTTTCATTTCATAACCCAAACCAAACACCCTTTTACCCACCAAAACCTTTTTCATTTTTAACCCTTTGTTTTAGTAACTAGCTCGGTCTTTCGTATGATTTGTCAAAAAAAAATGTGTTGATGATGAAGCAAAAGAAAATAAACAAACAAGTTCATCAAAAATAACATTGTTTGAATCAAAGCTTCATCAAAATAAAAGTTACAAAAATAAAAAGTCTTACGAAAACCGACGCTTGTTACGCTTTTCGCCCTTTTTCTACTAACCACTAACCCAACCACCTACCTTTAACCCAAGCCTAACCCTTCACCCAAAAGTCCTCTTGATATTTACAAAGGTATATAAGTTAAAAAGGAGGAGGATTGATTGCTTGGTAAGCCTATGGTAGGAGTAAGTTCCATGCCGCTCTCGAGTGATCCACAACAATACATCTTCGGCCGAGTGTTGAGTGATCCCTGTGAGGTATGTGAACTTGTATATAAATAGAATTTTAAAGAAGCATGTTATGCCCTAATAAGTAATTTCTCTTATGAAAAGTTTTAAATAAATCATGACGAATAGGATTGTAAATAAATAAAAATAAAACTAAATAAAGAATCTTGGAAATCCCGACACTCTATGACAAGCCCAAAAACCTTCTTCTCTACCCATTCCATTTGTGAGTGTAAAGCCACATTATAAAGAGTTTTGCATGAGGACAAGCAAAGATTCAAGTGTGGGGGTATTTGATGCGTGCAAAATGCAACATATAAATTACATCAATTGTGGCATAAAACTAACCCTTTTTAGTACTAATGTTGGAAAAAGTGTGCTTTTGTCTTCCTTTTGTATTTTCAGGATTAAATGAGCTAAAATTAACAAAAGAAGCAAAAAGACATCAAAATCTAACATAAATACAAGAAAGGAAACAAACGTGACATGCCCGACCCCACGACAGCATCCTCCCAACCAAAACAAGAAGACAGAAGACTGAACAAGCCCCGTGCTCAGTCAGCACGGGGGGCGTGCCCAAGTGTCAGCAGAAAAGACAAAGTGGTAGAAGCTTCTATTGCCCACCACGGGGCCGTGCTCAGCGGACACGGGGCCGTGGTTAACTATAAGATTCGCACAATCCAGGCAAATCTTCATAGTACAAAGATTCTTCTGCACACGGGGTCATGCTCAGCGGACACGGGGGCGTGGTCAACTAATAAGACAAGCTGCATTAAATGAAGAAAGAGAAGGATGTCGACACGGGGCCGTGCCCACTGGATACGGGGCCGTGCCCGAGCTTCTGTTCAGCCTATAAATAGGAGTGCTTGGCTCAAGCTCAAACCATCCCTTGGCACACCACCTCTCTCACACTTCACCCACCACCACCATAACACCATCATCCACCACCATCATCCATTGTCCATCATAGAGTGTGTGAGTCGTCTGGGGATCCAAGATTGATCGTAAGAGTTCTTGATAATCAAGGCCATGTTTTCCTAACTCTCTTACATCACTTGGTGAAGACAAGTGTCTAGTGTAATACTTTTTATTTCTAATCTTTTCGCACTTTTTATTTGGTTTTGTATTAATGACTTTAATAACTAGTTTCTTATATTGAAGGTGATTCTTTCTTATCGTTTGTCCGTGGTGTCTTGACATTATTTTACTGTCTATATAAAATAAAAGATTTTCACCATTCATATCTCCACGGTCTATATGGAGGTATGTTGGCTACCTGGTCGGGGGTTAAGGGAACGGTTTGGTAAGAGTCTTGCCATTGTTCAGCGTTTAGAGGTCCTGCTATGGACCTGGGTCAAATTTAGTAGGACCTCCTTCAATACTTAATGGTATTGGATGGCGGGGGTCCAAACTCTTTGATCCCCTCATAAGTTAACTACTATTAATACTATAACCCGGCTATTTAGGACTGTATCCCTGTTGACTCAGACTACTTAGTCGAGGGTAACGTCTCCTCCAAAAGAGGGGCCTACCATAATTTGCATTAATAACTTGATTAATTATCTATCAATAATCCGACACTTTAGGATTGTATCCTTGCCGACTCAAACTACTGGGTTGAGGGTAACGTCACTTTCAAAAGAGGGGCCTACTACAATAACTAAGATAATCTCTTAAATAAGTGCAAAAGTGCGGAAATAATCAAAGGTTACACTATACACGAGTCGGAACCAAGTGATTCATCTTGTCTATCTGTTTTTCTTTTATTTTTATTTTCATCATTTTAGTTAGTTTTTATTTTTCTTAGTTTAAAAAATTTTTTCTAAACTTTTTGATTGGATTAGACCTTGAGGATAGACCGGTACTAAAAGCTCTTGTGTCCTTGGACGACCTCGGTATCTTACCAACACTATACTACGCTCACGATGGGTGCACTTGCCCATATTTGTGTTTAGTGTTAGTAAATATCGTGTTTTATAAATTTAAAACTTGACTAAAAAAGTGTTAAAGGGGCTTAAAATATACACCTAATATATATAACACTTCACCCACCACACTTAAATTACACATTGTCCTCAATCATTATTTCCGATAAAAAGTACGCTTTGACACACTCCTATATATATAACACTATGACGGAATCATTAAATTACACGATATTTACTAACTAAAATGCTGAAAATAAAAATAAAAGAAAAACAGATAGACAAGATGAATCACTTGGTTCCGACTCGTGTATAGTGTAACCTTTGATTATTTCCGCACTTTTGCACTTATTTAAGAGATTATCTTAGTTATTGTAGTAGGCCCCTCTTTTGAAGGTGACGTTACCCTCAACCCAGTAGTTTGAGTCAGCAAGGATACAATCCTAAAGGGTCGGATTATTGAAAGATAATTAATTAAGTTATTAATGCAAATTACGGTAGGCCCCTCTTTTGGAGGTGACGTTACCCTCGACTAAGTAGTCTGAGTCAGCAGGGATACAGTCCTAAATAGCCGGGTTATAGTATTAATAGTAGTTAACTTATGAGGGGATCAAAGAGTTTGGACCCCCGCCATCCAATACCGTTAAGTATTGAAGGAGGTCCTACTAAATTTGACCCAGGTCCATTGCAGGACCTCTAAACGCTGAACAATGGCAAGACTTTTACCAAACCATTCCCTTAACCCTCGACCAGGTAGCCAACATACCTCCATACAGACCGTGGAGATATGAATGGTGAAAATCTTTTATTTTATATAGACAGTAAAATAATGTCAAGACACGACGGACAAACGATAAGGAAGAATCGCCTTCAACATAAGAAACTCGTTATTAAAGTCATTAATACAAAACCAAATAAAAAGTGTGAAAAGATTAGAAATAAAAAGTATTACACTAGACACTTGTCTTCACCAAGTGATGTAAGAGACTTAGGCAAACATGGCCTTGATTGTCAAGAACTCTTACGATCAATCTTGGATCCCGAGACGACTCACACACTCTATGATGGACAATGGATGATGGTGGTGGATGATGGTGTTATGGTGGTAGTGGGTGGTGGGTGAAGTGTGAGAGTTCTTATGCTGAAAATAAGTGCCAAAGTGCGGTGTGTCAAAGTGGGTGGTAGCCTATAAATAGGAGTGTCACCAATCACTTTGGTAAGAGTCTTGCCTAAGTCTTGGAGTTCTTCAATAGGAGGTTCCGCCGGAATGTCGTCCCAACCGGTAGGATCGTGTTTCAAGAAATAAACCTCTTGCACCAGAGGTTAAACATTCTTGTGACACCTCCCATGGATCCAATTCTCCCTCAAGAGGATTGGAACCTAGCACTTGGAATCCACAATCCTACCGGTTGGGACGACATTCTGGCGGAACCTCCTCTTGAAGAACTCCAAGAAATCCCGGTGGAAGTTGCACCTCCTCAAACCAATGCTAATGAGCCCGCTTTTCTTCTCCCTCGGGAGATCGAAGAATGGCTCGTCGACGTATGAGGACCCCATACCCGGAAAGAGAAGTTGTCAAAGCCACATGTAACCGAAAGATTTACCTTTTCGTAAATTTTGCTAATAGAATAAGGCTAGAACTTCTTGGTTTAGATTTCTTGTGTTTCTTTGACCTAACTATCTAGTATTTTAATTTTTAGGACTAATGTGTAATTCTCTCTATGACTAATGAATGATGGTTTTAGTTAATTTGGTGTTTGGGTGGTGTTGAAATGAATAAAACACACTTGAGATGGCAAAGGATACAAGGGAAGCTTGAACCAGCACCCCATGCAGGAAAACAGAGCCGTCCGACGAAATCCTTCGTTTACAGTAAGCTCGGCACGAGCCGTGTCCGCCCAACACGGCCCCGTGCTGCACAGTCTGCAGAAAAGACCCAGTTCAGGTAACTGGACACGGGCCGTGTTCACCCAACACGCCCCCATGTCCAGGCTTCTGTTTCTATTGATTTAATTTTGTTACTGGCACTAGAACACGGGGCCGTGCTCGGACAACACGGGGCCGTGTCCAGTGCCCAATAACATAAATTTTTACTTAAATCACACCTTTTACACATTCAATCAACCTAAAAATTTATTTTTGGGACACATTGAGGACAATGTGTAATTTAAGTGTGGAGGGGGGGGGGGGATGCTAAAACCTTGAATCTTGCAAGTCCTAAATACAAGCCTTACACAAAACTCTATTGGAACCGCTAATCACCCCAAATTTTTTCAAAAATCTTCATTTTTTTACTTGTCTAGGTTTAACTTGGCAATTTCAAGTTCTAAAAAGGTTATATTTTTAAAAATTTACAACCGATAGCGTCGTGATAAAAAGAACCAACATAAAAAATTATGAAAAGGCATGGCAAACTTAGTTAAAATTTGATTATATATACTTGATCACATAAAAACCCATTCCCACAAAAGTGAGTTTTGAGCCTTTATTGAGCATACAATTACATATCATTAGACTAAATGCTCATTTTTCATTTCTTGTGTGAATAGCCGCTTGGTTCTTACGACTCTAGAACTTGCCATGACGATACATTCCCGGTCCTTACCAACTTAAACCCAAGTAAGTAAATGATGGAGGCATTAGGACTAACCCTTTTTATTTCTACAACATTATTTTTCTTTTTTTTTTTTACCACCTACCCAAAATCCCCCTAGTTAGCCCCTTTGAGCCTAAACCTTTTCATTTCATAACCCAAACCAAACACCCTTTTACCCACCAAAACCTTTTTCATTTTTAACCCTTTGTTTTAGTAACTAGCTCGGTCTTTCCTATGATTTGTCAAAAAAAAAAAAAAATTGTGTTGATGATGAAGCAAAAGAAAATAAACAAACAAGTTCATCAAAAATAACTTTGTTTGAATAATAGCTTCATCAAAATAAAAGATATAAAAATAAAAAGTCTTACGAAAACCGACGCTTGTTACGCTTTTCGCCCTTTTTCTACAAACTACTAACCACTAACCCAACCACCTACCTTTAACCCAAGCCTAACCCTTCACCCAAAAGTCCTCTTGATATTTACAAAGGTATATAAGTTCAAAAGGAGGAGGATTGATTGCTTGGCAAGCCTATGGTAGGAGTAAGTTCCATGCCGCTCTCGAGTGATCCACAAAAATACATCTTCGGTCGAGTGTTGAGTGATCCCCGTGAGGTATGTGAACTTGTATATAAATAGAATTTTAAAGAAGCATGTTATGCCCTAATAAGTAATTTCTCTTATAAAAAGTTTTAAATAAATCATGACGAATAGGATCGTAAATAAATAAAAATAAAACTAAATAAAGAATCTTGGAAATCCCGACACTCTATGACAAGCCCAAAAACCTTCTTCTCTACCCATTCCATTTGGGAGTGTAAAGCCACATTATAAAGAGTTTTGCTTGAGGACAAGCAAAGATTCAAGTGTGGGGGTATTTGATGCGTGCAAAATGCAACATATAAATTAAATCAATTGTGGCAAAAAACAAACCCTTTTTTAGTACTAATGTTGGAAAAAGTGTGCTTTTGTCTTCCTTTTGTATTTTCAGGATTAAATGAGCTCAAATTAACAAAAGAAGCAAAAAGACATCAAAATCTAACATAAATACAAGAAAAGGAACAAACGTGACATGCCCAACCCCACGACAGCATCTTCCCAAGCAAAACAAGAAGACAGAAGACTGAACACGCCCCGTGCTCAGCCAGCACGGGGGCGTGCCCGAGTGTCAGCAGAAAAGACAAAGTGGTAGAAACTTCTATTGCCCACCACGGGGTCGTGCTCAGTGGACACGGGGCCGTGGTCAACTATAAGATTCGCACAATCCAGGGAAATCTTCATAGTACAAAGATTCTTCTGCACACGGGGTCGTGCTCAGCGGACACGGGGGTGTGGTCAACTAATAAGAAAAGCTGCATTAAATGAAGAAAGAGAAGGATATGGACACAGGGACGTGCCCACTGGACACGGGGCCGTGCCCGAGCTTCTGTTCAGCCTATAAATAGGAGTGCTTGGCTCAAGCTCAAACCATCCCTTGGCACACCACCTCTCTCACACTTCACCCACCACCCACCACCACCATAACACCGTCATCCACCACCATCATCCATTGTCCATCGTAGAGTGTGTGAGTCGTCTCGGGATCCAAGATTGATCGTAAGAGTTCTTGACAATCAAGGCCATGTTTGCCTAAGTCTCTTACATCACTTGGTGAAGACAAGTGTCTAGTGTAATACTTTTTATTTCTAATCTTTTCGCACTTTTTATTTGGTTTTGTATTAAGGACTTTAATAACTAGTTTCTTATGTTGAAGGTGATTCTTCCTTATCGTTTGTCTGTGGTATCTTGACATTATTTTTCTGTCTATATAAAATAAAAGATTTTCACCATTCATATCTCCACGGTCTATATGGAGGTATGTTGGCTACCTGGTCGGGGGTTAAGGGAATGGTTTGGTAAGAGTCTTGCCATTGTTCAGCGTTTAGAGGTCCTGCAATGGACCTGGGTCAAATTTAGTAGGACCTCCTTCAATACTTAATGGTATTGGATGGCAGGGGTCCAAACTCTTTGATCCCCTCATAAGTTAACTACTATTAATACTATAACCCGGCTATTTAGGACTGTATCTCTGCTGACTCAGACTACTTAGTCGAGGGTAACGTCACCTCCAAAAGAGGGGCCTACCATAATTTGCATTAATAACTTAATTAATTATCTTTCAATAATCCGACCCTTTAGGATTGTATCCTTGCTGACTCAAACTACTGGGTTGAGGGTAACGTCACCTTCAAAAGAGGGGCCTACTACAATAACTAAGATAATCTCTTAAATAAGTGCAAAAGTGCGGAAATAATCAAAGGTTACACTATACACGAGTCGGAACCAAGTGATTCATCTTGTCTATCTGTTTTTTCTTTTATTTTTATTTTCAGCATTTTAGTTAGTTTTTATTTTTCTTAGTTTAAAAACATTTTTCTAACCTTTTTGATTTGATTAGACGTTAAGGATAGACCGGTACTAAAAGCTCTTGTGTCCTTGGACGACCTCGGTATCTTACCAACACTATACTACGCTCACGATGGGTGCACTTGCCCATATGTGTGTTTAGTGTTAGTAAATATCGTGTTTTATAAATTTAAAACTTGACTAAAAAAGTGTTAAAGGGGCTTAAAATATACACCTAATATATATAACACTTCACATGCATCAATGGGTTTAAGCCCTTTTGGTCAAAAAGAAAACCCCAACCGCCCCAAGCAAAAAAAAAATCCCTTATGTTTATACATATTGCATGTGTGTGTGCGTGTAGTCCGTTATCACCAAGTCACAAACAAGAAACCCTGAAACAGCAACCTCAAGTCTTCAACCCTAAACAAACAAGAAACCCTCTGTTTTCTTTTCTGGTTCGACGACACACAAGGCTACGAATCAGCGAATCGAGTTTGCATCGGCTACACGCCATCTCCTAACTCTCGGTGACACCTTAATCTTTGTTTTAGTTTCATTAATCCTTGATCAATCCCTTGTATTTATGGCTGCGTTTTCAGGATGATGAGGAGTTTTGATGTTATGTGCTAATACATGTGATCTACATGTTAGGAAATCACAAATTTAAGATGGTTAGATCGATTATGGTTGTGGTTAGTCGCTAGGGTTTTGAGTATGGATTAAATCCGGATAGTTCTTGATGTTTTAGTGTTAGATAATCTGTGTTTTGATGATAACCTGCTGTAAGTGTGTATATGGGTCGTTGTTCGCTAAACATGTTAACAGAATCACTCGAACACGCGTTAGAAAGTTAAGAGCTGAAACAGGGAATCAGTCCAACGAATTTAGCCAACTTCAGTTGGCTGTAAAAAGACCGTTATAATTCGAAAAATTGATTTTCTAAAGTCTAAATTATATGTTTTCGAAAAACGAATCAAATGGCACTGGAATCATAATTTTTTGAGGTCGTTTGCTATTTTTGAAGGTCCATTTTGTACAGCAGCAAAAGCTGCGTTTTTTACTGCAGAAAATGTGTGTTATGTTTCTTGTCATAACTTGATATCTGTGTAGAATTTGTAACACCCCGAAAACAGATTTGGTAATTAAAATACGTTAGTACTAAAAGACGGGTAAATTACCGTTAGGGGTAAAAGTAACCCGATGAATATTAGGATTTGTAAATAAATAAGCCTAATATTAAATAAAAGCTAAACGAAAGCTTTTGAGAAAACAAAGTATGTGTAGAGGCCCGAGTTAACGGGACTTAAAATAAAACGAGTTATGACTATCTCGAACTCACTAAGCTAACTAGGAAAGTTTAACCTAGTTAATAAAACAAAATATTGTTGAAGACAAGTAGGTTGTAGCCTACTTACTAATTAACGAAACATGAGGGGCTAATAATGTTAAGTGAGAAACTTGGGTTATTAAAAATCAAAAATAAAAACACAGCACACAGTCTGTGTGTGTGATGGAGATCGACCAGGAGAACAAAAAAGGGGCTCAAACCCTAACTTCAGCAAAATAAACAAATTGAAGTTTGATTCAAGCCCCAAATCGATGCATGAATAGATAGAAACGATCACCTAGTCGTGAGGATCGTAAGGTATGTCGAATTTTTGATATTTATGAAGTTGAGAATTCTTGATGTACATAAGAAATTCGAAATTTATGTTGCATGATTGTGGTATGGATGATATTGAAGTGAAATAGTGTTTAGGAGTAAACCCTAGACAAGAATATACTGAAATCATGCCTAGCTCAAGTAAATTCAGATTTTGTTGATGCTAAATTCATGTATGAGATGTTTTTAGGGTTTTGATTGCTAAAAATTAGTGTTATGATGTCAAGAACATGCTTAAATTGAAAGCTGAATTCAAACAGCTCCTAATCAGAGTTTACAGCCGACTTGTATTGGCTGTAACCTAAATAAAACATGACAAAAACATGTGTTTATTGAGTCTAAAATGTAATTCCAGGAAATATATTTAAAACCCCACTGGAATCGTATTTTTTCGACGAAAATTGAGCGTTTTATGAATTTTTCCGTATCAAAGGTTCAAGCTGCGTTTTCTGGCAGAATTTGCAGTCCATTACGAATGTCATAACTCAATTTAGGAATTTAGTTATGATCTCAAATTTTTAATGTTGATAGCTTTAAGCTATTAAAAGAATCGCCAACTTGAATTTCGTCAAACAGATAAACGAGGAATTTTTAATGAATTTTTCCGTAAGCTGCAGTCAGAAGTGACGAATCTGATTGTAGCTTAATAAATGAATTTTTACGAATTTTTGGTAAAGTGTTAAATCTTAAAATTTTAACACAAGGCCTAACCCTCCCATAGGTATGCCACATAAAAAAATCATAATTTTTGAAGACTTGTAAACAGGTTAAACAAGTCATCAAAAACAGCCCATTTTCAGTGATATGAAATGCCTAAATGAAATCGCGGCCTACTAGTTAGTATGTGAAATTTGATTTCGTTAAGAGTTCGGATGAAATATTCCTAAGTGAGTTCATTGAACCAAATGTGCATTTGAATATGTTGATAAGTCAATTGACTTTTAAAAAGTCAAACCGACCAATGATTAGATCGAATGATAATTTTCATATGGACGAATGATAAATTCGACATAAAACCCGTAGGATGGAATAGTCGTAAATGATTATGACTAATCTAACCGTCTTACGAATTGTGATGATGATAGTTTTACTCTAGACAAGCTAGATGAAGACTTGGGAAAGAAGCGGGTCAAACGGATCGAGTGCACGGAAGAAGAGCATAACCGGATGCAAGGTAAGTGAAACTTACACTTTTTGTAGAATATATGTTTGTTCTAAAAGTTTCTTATACGATTAAGATGATATTCAAGATATGGCTCCGACACGAAACGATACGGGTCGGAGCATATCTAATGATGAAAAACTATATTTTATGATATAGAGGCAAAATGGTCATGAAGTGACATGAATAAAAATGGTTTTCGAACGGCTACTTTATAAGTAAGCCTAAACGAGTAAAAAGGGGAAACGGTGACTTAGTCACGAACAAATAGGTAAAAGTTGAAATATAGAACAACACTAAGCGACATAAGTCATGCCGGGCTAAATGCGTAAGGAAAAAGGGTTTAAGAGACATAGCTAAAGAGGTGAAAAATCTGAATTTAGTTATTTAATGAAATGGTAAATAGATACCATTCCAATATAAGCGCAAAGTGTTTAAATCGTTTACACCAAACGGGTCAAATGGAAATGTAGATACCATTTGACAAATAATAACTAATAAGTGCATGTCAAGTCTTATGCGCACAGGATAAAATGGTTATGATTTAGCGGTGCTATGAATTAGCATATTATGGACGCAAGGTATTAAATGGGTCAATATGTTGATCCGAGCGAGGTACGCATATTTTGTATTGTAGTTAGAAGCGATATCGCGGTCAATTATTGGCGAAAGCCCTTCGTCACAAAATGAAGGATTAAAATTGACCAAAAGTAACTGAGGGGTAAATAGGGAAAAAAACCTTTAACAGTTGTTTAGAAATAAGCGTTTTGTTTAATTGAGTCCTTGGGATATGTCTAAAATGGAGATAGGGTGTAAGCTAAAAGAAGCGTGATTTAAGCTTAAAAGTGTTAAATACCCCGTAACGGGTCAAAATGAGTAGATATGCAAAACGGGTTATGTGACAACCCGTGTTTTCAAGGTCTCTATTCGACTTAACTTAGTACTTATTTGCAAAGTGTGTTTTTATATTTATTTGATGGGCAATATAAGTGTTGATTCATGGTGTGTATATTATGTGTGTATGTGTTATACATATCTTGTATTAATAATATGAATTGTATAATTATTAAAACATGTATTCTTTGCCAAACACCCTACCCCACGAAAACACTCTTGGACCAAAACACCTTAGTGTTTTCGTCAAGAGCGGGCCGGCGAAAAGCAAATGGGCTTCGGCCTAGTAGTGATCAATTTCGATGTTTTGTTATTAACCTTCACGCAAAAACTGTAACTAGCCAAAACCCTAATCACCTCTCTCTCGTTCACCTTTGAAACCCGACGGCAATCTTGTGTTCCCCGGAATCCTCTAGATCGATCAAGTTACTGTCTCGTTCATCGCGGTTAGTGTTAACCTTTATTTGATTAATTGATTTAAATCGGTTGTAGGCATGTATGATGTTCGATTTAATATGGGTATCACCACTGTAGAGAAACTATTGATGATCTGTACGAGTGAAAACAATATTGTTTATGCCTGCTGCTCATATTTGATCTGATGATATATATAGATATATGTGAAGGTTTAAGGAATGGATGATATGGTTTGTGTGAAACAACAATCTGATAACATGTAATATGCGGCTAGGAATGATGATTGTATGAATAGATCTGATTGAGTACATGATTGTTGCAGCCGATGTAATTATTAGACGATCATTAGGGTTTCTGTGTTTTGTAACTGTTGATGATGATGGACCAAACGAAATCACAAGGACCAGACGAAAACACCCAGTGTTTTCGTCAAACACTAAGCCCGACGAAATCACTTGGGATTTCGTCGACTGAGTGATTTCGCCAAATGGTGTTTTCGCCAAAAAGGGATTTCGCCACAAGGGGATTTCGTCCAAAGGGTTTTCGCCACTAAGTGTTTTCGCCACATATATGATTTCGTCACATTAAACCTGTTAAGTTATTAACTCTGTTAGTCACAGACCCTGTTAGTTTAATTACTCTGCTTGTTATTAACTTGGTTAAGTTTATTAACTCTGTTAACCTTATTAACTCTGTTAAACTTTGTAACTCTGTTAAGTGTGTAACTCTAATGGTTTGTTAACTCTGCTAGCTAATTAACTCTGTTAGTTTATTATTCCTGTTAAGTTTGTTAATCCTGTTAAGTTTGTTAACTTTGTTAAGTAGGTTAACTTTGTTAAGCTTGTTAACCCTATCAAGTATGTTAGTGAATAACCATGTTAGAATAAACTATGAAGGACATTTATGTGAAGCATGAATTGCATGAAATAGGTTAACTGCTTACGTGTTGCATGATGTTAACTACCAAACACACTTTGTAACATAGATTGCATGTGAATCTTTACGAACTGGAACTGATTGAGTATACGTGCATACTATAGGACTTGATTGACTGCTTGTGCGCACATAGTTTAGCATACCGTGCAAACCAAGGTGAGTTCACACTTTCTACAAGGCATGGGATTCCCAAGGGTTGGGAATGGGTTAGAGAACTAAAACGGAAACTACATATTCTCCTTGGGTAGGATATGTACAGCCATCCTCCATGGGTAGGATGCCAAGATTTAAACCTCGCGTATTCTTCTTGGGTAGGATACGTACGTTCGTCCTCCTTGGGTAGGACAACAGGATTAAACATACTGGACCAAAACTCTATCATAAGTCCCTATTTTTATATCGACTTAATCGCCGAGGCCGATGGCGAGCGGGTCATTAGTTAATAGCGCTATTAGGTTTAACAAACCTCATACCGTGCCGGTAGGACGGGCGTGTACTAATGGACTAAGGCAAAGGGTCAATGATGATAGACATTGACTTAGGGCACAACTTACTTTCGTTAGTAGTCGATATGGTACGGTCTGGTAATTCACATGGGAAGCCCCCACTAATCATTGAGAAGGTTTGGGAAACAGGGTTACTGATTAAAACGTGGTGTACAAAACGAACTTACGATTATTGAAACGAAATCAATACCTAATCAACCAACTGTGAACTCGCTCAACTTTGTTGTTGACTCGTTGTCACATGCCTTGCAGGTCGTTAGGTACTCATGGAGCTTGCACGGGGAGGCGTGGTCATTGTGGTACATGGAGTGTTATATACCATGTCAAACATTTGATACATTTGAACTTTTTTTTTTGGTTTAAACATTATGCTTCCACTGATTACTTAGACTATGTTTTCTTGGACACCAATTATATTGTGTTTGGGTTTTACATTTATTTATACGCTATGTTCAATATGATTGGTGGCTTGATCCTGGTCAGTCACACCTCCAAGCGGTGATACTCCGCATGTGGATGGGTGTGACAGATTGGTATCAGAGCCATTGGTTATAGTGAACTTGGTTTTAAAAAAAAGGGAAAACGTTTTTGTTAAAACCAGACTATAACCTGTACAGTGCTCAATGATCCACAACGACGCTTCGCTCCACGTGCAAGGCTCAACACTATAGGTGATATGATTTGTGTTTATATTGTCTACTTGCTAGTTACATAGTACATTGCTCATGGTATGCTTAGATGAACGTAACAGCTATTGTTTGAAAACACATGTGTGCTGACTCTCTTCTGTCATCGCACTTTCGTGAACCCCTCTCAC